>SKCR01051623.1:0-15443 GCA_019454045.1 Zanthoxylum bungeanum | reverse complement strand
TTCCTTAATCTTAACTACTCAAACTATCAGATTCATATTTTATTTTCGTTTTAAAAAAAATATATATTGGGGGGGTAGGTATGGGTATAACATCAGGTTCTCCATTATGTTAGTCGTGCACTCCTACTTCATCTTTTTTCACTAACGTGGACCACGAAAGGGGCATTGTGCGAAACTAGTAATGTACTATATCTCATGATCAATCCCTATAAGATTCCAATACATATATTGCCCTTTGACTACCATTGTAGAAATGAAGCTACTCGTCTTTATATTCGGCTCATGTCTATCTTAAGCTTCTTTTCACCAGTTGTTACTCTCAAATTACTCACCAAATTCTAACATTTAGCGAAACATCCATATGATGGTTGATGAATATGTCGTATACCTTTTGAATCACTCAGTGGCCCTTGCATTAAAGGTTATAAGAACTTATCCGTCAAGTTTGTCTTTCTAAGTGCTTCGGGTTAAGGTGAGACTTTCAGATAGACAACTATCTCAATCTAAATCTAATTATTTCCTTAGTTACTTCCTTACTTTGTTGGAAGGAGATTATTTTACTATAATTAGTTTTACTTATTCCACGAACGTTTTATCTCTTTAATCCATCTTGCACTTATCTAAGTATAGACATCACGAACAGGTTTCATCTAAAATTCTCTAAATCACCTTAAGGCATTTTTCAAACTAATAAGATCTGATATTGAGTTCTATTGACAACTAAAAGTGTGCTATAACAAGAGATAATTAACTTACATCGGGATTTGTTGGTATTCTCAACGAGGAAGATTTGAAATAGAAAGAACAAGAATTCAAATTCTTATAAAGTAGATCATTGATTTCCATTATTCTTATCAATCTCATTGGAAGGGGATTATCCCTTAAGGGCATAAAATTTCGTTCCCAATGCCCTAACTGCGTGTTCCACAAACTCTTTGACTACATAGTTTTTTATTTCTTCTGAAGAGTCATGATATATATTGGGGTATACTTATTTATTCTGGATTAGGAGGCTTTCTTTGAAGGAATGTTAGTATTGCCTGGTGAGCCAGAAAAGAATGTTATTTGAAGGATTGGGGCGCTATATATGCTTTAGATTTCATAAATGTTTTCAGTTAATATTTCGATATTCTTTGTACAATGGTATCTGTTTGAGACTAAGACTGCTATATAGCTTATTTGTGGTCTACTTGTTTGTGATGTTATTATACTGCTATAGTTCTTTCTCTATTCTAGTTCCCGAATAATTTCGGCTTTACTACCTCATTATTCCACAATGAAGGTGTAGCTAACTCTGAATGTACTTTGGCACCCTACCACATATCACGGATTTGATTCCTATTTATGGTTGGAAAATCACCTATGATTGGGTTCAGCTAACTTTGTGGGATATTCTATATTTGGTAGATAGACGAGACCCTAAACAAGCGCTCTGGTGGAAACAAAATGATAAGTCGTAAAAGAAAACATAAAAATATGCAACGAGCGAGCCGAGATGGAAACATATCATCAATCGAGCGTCTCAACGGAAACATGTCGATAATTCGAAAATCATGAAAAAATTAACAAGCGTTGAGACGGGAACATTTAGTCTTTATGCATATTCTTTTATCGATTTAAACTTCAAAACAAATAAAAACTTCAAAACTTGAAATATTTTAAATTATAAGTCAAGAAAATATAAAATAAGGCATCCACTCACAGATATTGATGATTGTCTAGAAACTCGCTATGGAATCGCTAATAATGTAAGCTCCTGTCAGTAAAATATAATAAATCGAATTCATTAGATTAGGCATGATAAAAGTATTCTTAAACATAATTAGTCTATCTAAAGCAATGAGATAATAAATTCACTAAAAGTCAGGGTACTCAAGTCATCTAAGAATTTTACGGATTTAGATTCTAAGTTATGGAAGAGCGGTAGAGAAATTTCAAATTCTACATTGTCTTTAAAATCCTCTCCTCAAAAGTTAATTTCGAAATTTCACTATAATTATTTGGAATAGAATCAGAGCTGTAATTTTAATAGAATGGACTTTCATATGTCAAGTTTATGTCGGTTTTTACGAATCTCAATTTCAATTTTGGAAACTCGACCCCCCATCCACTGACTACAAGACTGCAGCCTATCCATGATCATCTTTCTTTTGGGGTTGAGAGCCGTTGTATTAACGAGCCCAAGATTGCTTGGAAAACGTCAGCAAAGAAAGATAGGATTAATTACTTACTTTTTCTTTAAGCCTTTATGAAGAGTTAGCTGAGGTAATCCAATAGGTCCCAATTCAATAGGGATTGGCCTTGCTCAAGACATACTCCAGCCATAAAAGGGGAATTTTTCTATCTCTTTAGAAAGTCGGGGTAGTCAAAATGTATCCCCGTGAAACCGTCTAAGTAGAACTTCCAAGGATTGAGAGATCAAACTGCACTTGTTTTTTCGGTCGTCGTCGAGGGCGCCCTAAAATAGAACTAGACGCAGATCAATTCATTTGGGCTAAAGCAAAGACAGGAATTTATACCGCCGTTAAAACTGCCTATAAAATCCTTATGTCAAGTGGTGCCGAGTCCTAAACCGAAATTCAAGGGTTATTTAGAAAATAAAACTGGGTGCAGTAATAGCTAGTCACTCAACTTCAAAAAATTTGGTTTGACTTCATTCTAAGTCCAAAAATTCTGATTTTTGGATATGTTACTCTCTTATGTGTCTATTATATCCTAAATTTCACAGGCTACCCAGGTAAGACAGAAACTAAAACATCTGCAGGGCAACCAATTTCTAAAATTCGGCCTAAATTCATATTAATTTCAAAAAATTCCAAATTTTGGTTATATTGTTCTTTTATGTGTCTCGTTTTCTAAAAATTAACACAATATCAAAAGGAGTTACTAACACAATATATATAAACAATACAACATCTTATTGAATGCATCTAGATTCAGCTTACCAGCCACACTCTCTTGCTCACTGCCCTAGATTCATTTCTAAACTTAGCCATCTATACCATATATTTCAGCACATTATACATATATTATTATATTCATAACTTAGTTAACTTCTTAATCTTGTTAAGGTTATATTTCATCGAGCACTTTGCACACATTATGAATATACATTTCTACACTTTAGCTCATGATTAACTATGTTTACCAACAACTTACTCTTCCACGTCTCAAATAATTATCAAAATAAGCCAAAATAGCCCCCATTACCCTAACATTGCCGAACCTATCACCCAAGATAATCCATCATTTTCATGATTCAAGTGCACCAATTTCCCACACTTTCTAACATACATTCTATAGTTATCCTCATAAATACCACCACACAACCATCATTATGTTTATATAGCAACAAAATCTAATATCACCATGACTTAAATTAAATCAATAAACATGACTTATTTCAAGATAGAACTAATCTTGGTTCAATACATCTTCAAGGGCTTGGATCTTGATGAGGCTCTCTGATACACACTAAAGCTTGGTTCTCCTTAGTTCCCCTTCTTCTCACTCATTGTATGAACAAGAAAGTTTAGGGTTGTATGCTTAGAACCCTCTCTATTTCTCGGCAATGTGTCCAGGAAATTTAGGTTGCTTGATTGATCTCTCTCCCTCTCTCGGCAATATGACAGGAAGCAAGACTTATTTGTACTTCTTTTTCTCTCACTCGACCATAAGAGGGAATGAAGTTTTTCCTTTCTCTTTTATTAATTCTTGAAGTATGTGGATTTTTATAGAGTTTGGAAGGGTGTGTTAAAAAACGTAGGGGCTGATTTTTTTTTTTTTTATAATAGAATATTAATTTTTTAAGACATGCTAACTTTTTCTAGAGCAGTCCCGATCTACTACAGTATATCTAGAAATACTCATATTTTTGTGTAGGTTCTGCTCCGAATTTAAGAAAATGTTAAACATGAAAGTTGTAGTTCTTCGTCTTAGCTTTCCGAAGATAATAATTATTTCAAATCGGACATCGTATGGATATGTTATGGCCAAAATACTAAAGGTTGTCTGGTACAGATCAAAAAAATAATTTCGTACTAAAACTGCAAATGATTTATCGAATGTCCAAAAAATAATTCCGCAAGTACATACACATTCAAGTATCATTTATATCATGTATTACATCATCTACAATGAAGTGTTCGTCAGAATTTTTGTCGAAATTTTCGGGGTGTTACATTAACCCTATCATTCATATTCCCATGGTAATTATTAAAAAAATTTTTCTAATATTATCATAAACAATGGAAACTGATTTCAATGGTTAAATTTTACAAAAAATTTTTAGGAATACAATATAGAGATATGGATATTGTCACATCCCAGTATATCCGGGTCATGACCGGCAGAAGACGGTCTTACTGCCTCCAAAAGCCTCTGAATAAAAAATGCATAACACGAAAACAACCTATGCACACGTGTCAAACCATGACTAAACCCGTACATGTATGATATGCAGCATGTGCAATTGTGACTCAAATATATAGAATATGCAAATCTGTGATGTATACACTACACATAAATTATTTGAAGTATCTTAACATATCATGTCCTCTACATATTATGTCATGCGGCCTCATGGAAAAAACAAAAAAAATAAACAAAATGACCAAAAGTCTACCCATGGCTTGGACTCCATATGACTGTAGTTGGTACCATTCTCTCCAAGCTATCAAAATCTGGCCAAAAGGGAGCCTCACCGAGATCGGCTATCAAAGGGTCCTGCAACCAAAAGCTTTGAGAGAGAGTGTGTGTGTGTGTGTAGGGGGAGAGGGATAATTCGTTTGGAGGACCTAGTGAGTGAACGCTTAAAAAGAAACATGGTATGAGTAATCTTATAAATTCAATAAGCATAAGTCAAAGCATTGCTGAATAAACATAAACTGATATTAGTTTTCACTGTAAAACATCGCTAGTAATGTAACATGGGGGATAAAACCAACATAACATGACCTAGCACAACATAAGAAGGGAAAAACTGAGCTATAACTGTAATAGCCTAAGAGGGTTTATCCGAAACCATTAGACTTGCTGAACTAAGAGTACCCGGTTCGCTATGGTGAGGGAACAATACTTTCTTGGCGTTTGAAAATATTTTTCCCTATCTGTAAAACCATGATCATTTAACTTAAACAATATATAAACATGGCTTGAAAATACAAATAAACTATTTTGAGCTGATATCTGAGAAAACATGGCTAAATGGAATCATATCTACATCATACTAAAGTTCGATAAAATCCCGAACTTAAAGCTTGGCTTTATAAATCATTTGAAATTTTAAAACATAAAAGAAATCATAACATCCACTCACAAAGATGGGCCTGATCCCACTGCTCGTGGAGTCGTACGGAACCAGATGGAATATCCTACGTATAATCTACAAGTGTATGTTCAAAGTAGCGTTAGTGTAGGACACAGAAATCGGCGACGCTGTCCCGGGCTCGTGGCCCGGTCGGGAGTACAAGTAGCCCGCGGGGGACTAAACCGGAGAATAATGGAGTCGCCACCCAGTGTGAACTGGGAAATGATTTAAGGCCGCACTTACCATCGCAATGGAAGACCTCAAACCGTTGGGTTCTGAATGGTCCCTTACTTATGCCACTTGTAATGAACGGATTTATACGATAATATAACGAGTCTACGCTACATACATACGCAAGAATAACCTATATAAGTTTGCATACAACCTATATCTAGGTTTGCATACAGAGGAGTAGAACCTATATCTAAGTTTGCATGCATAAAAGTAAATCGACATAACGGTAATCACACAATTTCATGAACATATTAAATTGATAAATGCGGAAACATAAATAAATAGTAATTGTCTAAACATAAACATTGAAGAGATATAATTAAGCTCATAATGTGAAAGAAATAACTAAATCATGCATGGAAATAACGTGCTATTTCTAATGAACCATGGAATAAACACAGATTAAAAAAAAACAAATATGTGCGTTTCTCAAGTAGTACGTGGAATTGTATCCCAAGTTCAGACCGCACTACCGTCCATTCAGATTCGGCTACAGAATTTACGTATGGGTTTCCATCTGATGTACCATGAGAGATAACACAAAATCATTCATCCCACAACAATAAAACATGAACCAACGATACGCATGCGAAGAAATACCAATAAATAATTAAAAGATGAACGAGAATAAATAAAAGGGTGCCCTCAGGTCTTACCTTTTAATTCGCCTCTAGGAAGTGCGTTACGTGGCCGTCGGAAGGGTTAATGCTCCGCAACTCCTCCGGTTCACTGGTTCACTATTTTCCTTTGTTGCCTCGCTGTTTTGGGTTGTTGTTTTCTCTATTTTTTCTGCTGTTTCTGGTCGTTGTTTTTGGTTACTGTTTGTGATATTTAGGGGTTTCAGGGGTGACTGTTTTGGGGCTGTTTTGCGGTGGTTAAAGGCTATTTTTCAGGGTGTGTTTTGCGGTAGTGGGTGCAGTTCAGGGGCTATGTTTTGCGGTTTAAGGGTACAGTTAGGGGCTGTGTTTTGCGGCAATGCAGGGGGCTTTTAGGGATGTAGTTTTTCGGTAAGGGAGAGGTGTATTGGAGGCTATGTTTCACGGCAATGGAAGGCTATTCCTTTGGCTTTGGGGCGTGAATGTGCTAGGGTCTTAAGGCTTGGTTTATGTCTCTTTTTATAGGAGAGGGTTGGGGGTTTTCCTTGTATGAGTAGGGAAAAAGATTGTGCAATAATTGAGGAATATTTAATTAGTTTGTTATAAGGAAATGATTTGTTTAATTTAGGAAGGTAATTTATTTTAGTTTTGGAAAGCGATTTATGGGATTTGATTTGATTTATTTAATTTAGGCATGTGATTTGATTTGATTTATTTAATTTGGAATGTGATTTATTTAGATTTTAACATGTTAATTATTTTGGATTGGCCTTGGAGGCTTGGGCGTGTGGTTGGCCTTTTTGGTGGGTTTGGGCGTGTGGTTGGTGGTGTGTGGGCTGAGGATAAATTTTAAAACAGAGAGATCCAACGAGCGAACCCGAGGCTAAGCAAACGAATGAAATCTAGCAATGTATGAGTTTTCCCTCCGATGTCTGTTTCCCGCGACTTCCGTAACATAAAGGGTAGTGCCTCCATACGAGGCTCATCATCGGGACTTATGCAAAAAGGCAATGCCTACAGTCCCCCCCCCACTTTGATGGGACTTGTGCAGAGTGTGTGACAATGACAATCGTATCAAAGTTATGCATGCATTTTTACTTACCTGGCTCGCCAGCTGCTGCTTGACTTGTCTGTTGCTTAAGAACTGAGTTGATATGGTGGTATGCTTCGACCCCTGAGGTTCATCCCTGCAAGATGCTGCGATCTCTAGGAATCACTACCGAACTGAACTTATGAGAGTTGGTCCCCTTCCGAACCTTGCTCCATTCCCGGAGCGCCATTCCCGGCATGCTAAACCCCATTCCCGAGGCGTCGCGGTTGTGATAGTTGTGGTCCCCTTCCGAACCTTGCTCCATTCTCGGAGCGCCATTCCCGGCATGCTAAACCTCATTCCTGAGGCGTCGCGGTTGTGATAGTTGTGGTCCCCTTCTGAACCTGCTCCATTCCTGGAGCGCCTTTCCCGGCATGCTAAACCTCATTCCCGAGGCGTCGCGGTTGTGATTGTTGTGGTCCCCTTCCGAACCTTGCTCCATCCCAGAGCGTCATTCCGGCATGCTAAACCTCATTCCCGAGGCATCGCTGGTTTGATGTGGGCCTCGATCCATGCTCTATTCCCGGAGTGCCATTCCCGGCATGCTAAACCTCATTCTCGAGGCGTCACGGTTGTGATGTGGGCCTCGACCCATGCTCCATTCCCAGAGCGCCATTCCCGGCATGCTAACCTCATTCCCGAGGCGTCACTGATGATGTGGGCCTCGACCCATACTCCATTCCCGGAGCGCAATTCCCGACATGCTAACCTCATTCCCGAGGTGTCGCTGATGATGTGGGCCTCGACCCATGCTCCATTCCCGAAGTGCCATTCCCGGCATGCTAACCTCATTCCCGAGGCATCGCTGATGATGTGGGCCTCGACCTGTGCTGTATGAGAAGGGGTAGACTGGTCGCCCCCAGACTTGGTTTATCTTTCTGTCCTTCGCTGCTTTTATCATGTCAGAGTAGATCCCATGATGTGACGTTGCATACCAACATACTATACTACCTTTTACGAGATAATCCCGATAGCTACACATATTTTCGTCTTAAAGGATGCTTATTGTCGAAACCAGAGAACCTTCAAAGTACTTGATACAACTTTAATCCAACCGTTTGAATAAATGATCAGAACTAGACTCCAAGTGTGTGTGTGCCAAGGTTCTTTCACAGTTTAATCCTTAAGCAAGCCAACTCGATGATTTTTTCTCGAAGAATGAGATCAGTGGGTCTAACCAACCTATATGTCTTGGTCATGCTCTGCAATTACTTCCTCATACTCAATGTGATATGGCTTTCTTCTTCTTTTATTTCGTCTCTTCATTTTCATTTTTTTTCAACACACCTACCCTTTAAGGTAGCATTTCTCCTCATGGTGGTCCTAATAATCGCCCATGGGTAGCTTCACGCTTATGGGTTATAGGTGGTTTATTTTTCCTCTTCAGAGACTTTTCCTTCATTTCCAACCATATCACATATCGTAACACAAGTAACCCAGGATGGACATCTAAGCAAACGGTCATTCACTGATCCGCCATCTCTTCAACTAGTCATCTCACCGACTACTCAGGCTTCTACTGCTAAGATCTTGTAATTAAGTGCATGCGAGTCTAATTGAGATCAACCACTCAAAATGCCGGATGAGAGCACCTCTCGCACTTATCGTTTCTAAGGTTTCACCCTACACTAAACGAGTTCATCACCGGACATATGCCTAACCATCAAGGACTTTTTTTTCACTCCACTGGAATTCTTCCTCTCATGATAGTGCGGGCTTCGCCCCCTGCGATTTATTCCTGAAAACTGTTGTTGATGTGGGCCTCAACCCTGGGATTCATTCCCGAAACTGATACTAGTGTGGGCCTCAACCCTAGGATTCATTCCCGAAACTGATACTGATGTGGACCTCAACCTTGAGATTCATTCCCGAAACTGATACTGATGTGGGCCTCAACCCTGGGATTCATCCTCGAAACTGATGATGCTATATTGCTGCTTCTGGTTGGCTTGCATTTGCCGTTTCCTCATTTTCTTTTTTGAAACCTTTAAACACAAAACGAAACAAAACACAAAAAAATGCAAGTACGTTACGTGTATGCACGCACGCAGGCATGGATGAATTTCCTATTCCGTTGGGTTAGGTCTTCTGCCAGTTCTCCCAGTGATCACTCAGGCTTCTCTCCGTTAGGCAAAATATTGCTTCAATCTGTCCACGTTGATTGGCTCGGTGAACTTGTTCCCTTCTAAATCTGACAGTCTCACTGCCCCGTTTCCCATCACTTTCTTGACTATGTAGGGTCCTTCTCAGTTGGGTCTGAACTTTCCTCTCGGGTCTATCATCGACGGCTTTGACTGCTTAAGTACCAGATCACCCTTTCTGATCTTGGTAGGGCGCATCTTCTTGTTGAATGCCCGAGCCAACCTCTTCTTATATATCTGCATATGATGTAAGGACCTCATTCTCTTCTCATCTAGCAGTGCTAACTGTTTAAATCTCTGTGAGACCCATTCTTGTTCAGGTAACTCTGCCTCCGTTAGTACTCGCATGGACTGTATCTCAATTTCTACTGGTAATATTGCTTCCATTCTGTAGACCAAAGAGTAAGGCGTGGCTCCCGTTGCTGTTCTCACAGAAGTTCTGTACCCCCCATAGGGCGTACGGCAGTTTGTCCGCCCAATCTTTGTAATTCTCTGTCATTTTGGCTAATATCTTCTTTATTGTCTTATTGGCTGCCTCGACTGCTCCATTTGCCTGCGGTATGTAAGGTGACGACTTATGATGTCCTATCCCATACTCCTGTAGCATTGCCTTCATTTCCCCATGAAACTGGACTTCGTTGTCCGTTACTACGTGATGCGGCATTCCGTATCGACATATGATGTTCCGGGCTATGAACTTTGCCATCTGCTTTGCTGTAATACGTTACGAAATGACTCGGCTTCCACCCATTTTTAAAAGTAGTCTACTGCCACTACTATGAAACAATGTTCATTCAATGCGTGCGGTCGAATTTCTCTGATCATGTCAATTCCCCATGCTGAGAAAGGCCACGGCTCTGATAGCCCATGCAACTCTGTGTGCGGCAAATGGTTCACGTTACCGTGCGCTTGACAATCGTGACAATGCTTTACCAGCTTCGCGCAGTCAGCTTCCATGGTCGACCAGTAGAAGCATTGTCTTACTATCTTGCGAGGCAAATTCAATCCGTTCATGTGCGGTCCACATACTCCGGTATGTACTTCTTACATTGCCTTCTGAGCCTCTTCTTTTCTTAAGAACTTTAGCTGGATGCCATTCGCTTGTCTCTTGTACAGTTCTCCCTTCAAATTCACATACTGAGAAGCTAACTTCTGAATGGCTCTCCTGTCTTTCCTACTTACTTCTTCTGGGAAGTCCCCGCGTTCCAAGTATCGCTGTATATCGTGGTACCAGGGTTTCCCATCGTTGACCTCCACTTCAAGACCCTTTCTATCTCGTAAATAGGTCTGCTTGCTGTTGTCAACACTAGAGGTCTCATCACCAACTTCTCCAGATTTTCCCAAGTTATTGCTAGAGTAGCCAACGCGTCTGCCATTTGGTTCTCTTCTCGCGGCAAGTGCTGGAATTTACAATCGTGGAGGCCTTGTGCCAGATTCATGAGGTGCAATAGGTAGGGTTTCAACCGTTCTTCCTTCAATTCCTATTCTCCTTGCATCTGTCGGACTACCAACATCGAGTCTCCATAGACCTCTATATTTTTAGCTCTCAAGGTTATCAATGCTGCCAGTCCGAAGGCACATGCTTCGTATTCGGCCATGTTGTTGGTTACTCTAAACGTCAACCTCTTGGCCATAGGCAAGGTTTCTCATTCGGGGGTTTCTATTACAATTCCTATCCCGGTTCCTTTGTAGTTTACTGCTCCGTCAAAATACATCTTCCATCCTTGGACCGTTATTACTTGGATCTCCTCGTCTGGGAATTCAAACTTGTATTGGTCTCCTTCTATTGGTTGTAATGCTAATAACTCCGCTACGACTCGACTTTTGATTACTTTAGAAGTGAGATACTCAATATCAAACTCTGTCAGCAACACCAACCATCTGCCTAACTTCCATACTAGCGAATGCACCAAATGCAGATACTTTAAGGGATTCTCTTTTGCTTCTACCTGGATCTTGTAAGATTGGAAGTAATGACGCAATTTTCTGGACGCACACACTACTGCCAAACAGATCTTCTCTACTTCTTGATAGCGGGCTTCATACGAAAGCATCTTCTTACTGAGGTAGTAGACTACATGCTCTACCCCTGTCTCATCTGTTTGTACTGTCATCGCCCCCAGCGCTTCGGGTTCTATGGCCAAATACAATACTAAGGGTTTGCCTGGTTTTGGATGTTTCAAGACATGAGGTTTCACCAAGTATTCCATGATCTTGTCGAAAGATTCTTGGCATTGCTCATCCCATTTCACTAGCTGGTCCTTCCTCAACAGTTTGAAGATAGGCTCGCATACTGACGTCAACTTGGCGATGAACCGACTGATGTACTGGATTTTCTCTAGGAATGCTCTAACTTCTTTCTCTGTCTTCGGCGCAGAAATTTCAGTAATCGCTTTGATCTTCTCAAGGTTTACTTCTATCCCTCCCATTCCTAACGTGTGCCTTAGCAGCTTGCCTGACGTTACCCCGAACACACACTTCTTGGGATTTAGTCGCAGGTTATATTTGTCGACTCGTTCAAGAAACTTCTCTAGTGCTTCTATGTGTCTAATTCTTGTCTCTGACTTCACCATCATGTCTTCCACATATACTTCAATTTATTTATGCATCTAGTCGTGGAATAATGTAGTGGCCATCCGTTGATAAGTAGCTCCTACATTTTTAAGTCCAAACGACATCACCTTGTAGCAATACGTACCACATTCTGTGACAAAGGCAGTCTTATGCTTATTCTTCAGCTATAAGAACCCGATTATATGGCAGATAACGTCGCACTATCAACCAGTACGTCTATATGGGGTAAAGGAAAATCATCCTTCGGGCAAGCTTTGTTAAGGTATCTATAATCCACGCACATTCTGACCTTCCCATCTTTCTTCGGTACTGGCACAATGTTTGCCAACCACTCGGGGTACTTCACTACTTCTAGAAATCCCACATCTATCTGTTTCTTGACTTCTTCTCTAACCTTCTCGGCCCAATCAGGTCTCATCCTTCGAAGCTTCTATTTTACCGGCCGCATGTTTGGATAAGTCGGTATCGTGTGCTGGGCGATACTTCTATCTACTCCGGGCATGTCCTTGTAGGACCAAGCGAAAACTTTAGCATACTTGACTAACATCCCCTATAATTTCTCCCGCTCTTCAGAGGTAACCTCACTTGCAATTAAGATCTCATTGCGGCTTTCAGGTGTACCAAGGTTAAATGCGTTTATTTGGTTGAGTTAATGTCAAATATACTCAAGTCGTGCAAGTTGAAAGGAAGAGACTCAGGCAAGTAAGCGAAATGAATGTCTTTATTATTAGCGAATGCAGAAGTACACTTAAATAAATCAGGGAGATAAACATCTTCATCCTCCACAGATGCTTCCTTCTCCACAACCGGGTTTTTCTCAGTCCCATTGCTCTCATCGAGAGTCAAGCTCTCCAGCTGTATTAACTCCTCTTCCCACTTGTCTTCCTCCTTTGCAACTTTTACTGCCATTGGTTTCTCACCCATCACATCCTGGAAGATTTCAAATCCCGGTACCATGATCCCGTTGACTTCCACTGATTCGGGGTCTCCTTGATACCCCGTTGTTTTCACGAAGTATTCTGTCAGCTTCACTCCTTTCTTCTTAGTCTTCGGCTTATCTTCGTCAGATTTGTATCCCAAACCTCTCCTGGTGGTCTGCCCCTTGAAGTCGGCAATGCTCCTCCAACACCTGAACCTATGCCCGGCTCGAACTTCATCTTCTCTATGATCATAGACACCTTAGGATCCACACACTCCTCAAAGGTTGCCGACACTTGGAACCTCGTGAAAGGTTATATCTCCAAGGCGGCCACAACATTGTCTACCTCAGCTCTAATAGTGACAATATATCCTCTATACAGAAACTTGATGGCCTGGTGCAAAGTGGAGGGAACGCCCCCAAGATTGTGAAACCATGGTCTCCCCAATAGCAAAGCAAAAGTGGCCAGTATATCAAGCACCGTGAACTCAACCTCATCTTCAATCGAGGCCCACTTTGACTACTGCAGCAAAAGTGCTTTCAACTCCCCGCTTGCTATCATCATATGCCTTGATAGTCATATTGGAGGGACTCAGATCTGTCGCCTTCATACCCAACCTTGATAGAATCTTCAAAGGACACACATTGATGGATGAGCCATCATCCACCATCATACAAGATATCGTCATCATGCCCTCTTTCGTCTTATAATGTCTCTTTATTCCTTATTTCCGCTCTCTATAAACCTTACTGTCCAATCACCTGCATACTTCCTTCCGCGCAAATAGTGGTCTATTGTTGATTCCATCCTTCCACAGCAGTTCCTTCTCGGAAAAGGTTATCACTGCAAAGCTTCCTTCTGCACCGGTCCTACGAACATTGTAGGGTTGGCATCTTCTGATACTATTATCTTGCTCAAGGCCTGA
The DNA here is from genome assembly GCA_019454045.1 of Zanthoxylum bungeanum. Lineage (NCBI taxonomy): Eukaryota > Viridiplantae > Streptophyta > Magnoliopsida > Sapindales > Rutaceae > Zanthoxylum > Zanthoxylum bungeanum. The sequence goes on along the minus strand of SKCR01051623.1, from coordinate 1,655 downwards.
ACCATGGCACGCCTATGCTCCTGAGATGCACACAATAACTCCCAGATGCTTACATGTGCTCGTGTTTTCTTCAACTGATGCAGCACCACATCTCCTTCAGCATTATCCATGTTTCTCTGCCACTTCTCTGCCTTCTGCCAAACTTCCTTGCCTTTCTCCGTTGTATCACTGTAAAAATGCCCACTGCGTGTCATTCATTTCACCTCATCTTCATCACTGCTTGAGAAGTCCTCCCATAAATTCTTCCCTACTCGTTTCATCCTCACTATCGCTATCCAAAATCCCCTGGAAAAAGGCTTGGTGGTCAAAGGTTTGGAGGACAAGATTTTCAGGTAGGCCGGAGCTAATTATGTAGGTAGGTGGTGGGACTGAGTGATAATTGGTATGGGGTTTCTGTGTGTGTTGGGTTGCTCTTTTCTGGGTCGGGTATTTTATGGAGTCTATGAGGTCCTGGATTTCATGTCTGAGGCGAGCACAACTGTCGGTGTCATGGCCTTTTTTGCTGGTGGTAGTGACAGTAAAGGTTCAGGTTGAGGTGTGATGGTGGAGGGTGTGGAAGTAGTTTAACTTCTAAGGGTTTTAGGAGTCATTGTCTCGTCAACTTCTCAAGCACCTTAGATAAAGGCCTACCCAGGTTAGAGAAACGCCGGTTTCTGATGGCGGTAACCTCAGCAGAAATGGGCTTGGTCCCTGATGGTCCTCCAACAATCATCCTGTTCAGGCCATAAAACTTTCTATTCTCCGCTTTTTCTTCCTCAATGTCCATGACAGTCTCCCTCAACTGTCAAAAATCGATAATCATAGAGGTCATCCTCCTCAGCTTGCCATAAATAGAAGGTTTGGTGCCCTTAATGATCATCTTGATCTGATCCTTCTCCGAGGGCCGAGTTTGCATCTTCAGAAGTTGGCTTCTCCAGCGATCTACATAATTCTTGAAGCTCTCCTCCGGCTTCTGTTTGGTATTCACCAAGTCGCGAAGCGATAATTCGATCTCCAAATCCGTGACATACTGATTCAGAAAGGCCTCTGTCAATGCTCTCCAATCATCATTGACTTTCCTCTCAAGTCCGTGATACCATACCACGGGTGCCCCCTCTAGCGAATCCCGAACATCTTCTGAACCTGACACTTTGACAGACCACTGAACTCATCACAGAAACATACTGTCGAAGATGGACCCTCGGATCCCCGTTTCTATTGAACTTGGCTATGTCAGGCATCTTGAATTGAGCCGGCAGCTACTCTTCAAAAGTCATCGCCTCATAGTCTAGCAAATCTTCATACTTACCCCTCATATTACGGGTAACTGACTCTACCTGATCCCTGTTTTTTGCAACTCTGCCTGAGACCCGTCTATCCTTCCCGCGGCATACTCAGCCAAGTCATCATCAAAAACAGGGATATCATCACTCAACCTGTTCGGAGGTTCTTCACGTCTCACATTCTCATAGCCTCCCCCCAGCGCGGGGCACATCCATATTGGCCATAGCTGTGGTTAAAGCTTGCAAATGCTCGGTAACCTTAGTGAGACTAGTCTCCAGCTGGTCCATATGAGATCCCCCATTCTCTGATTCGCTCATGTTCGCTAATGGCCTTTTGACAAGTCTTCCCTCTTCCCTAACCCAATGGGTATCTATGGTGTCTTTTAAAACCGT
>SKCR01051622.1:0-15416 GCA_019454045.1 Zanthoxylum bungeanum | reverse complement strand
AACTTTGTACAACAAAGCCCAAAGCCTAATTATAACATTCAAGGCCCAATTTCCAAAAACAAGCCTAATTAATTAACTTATAAAATTCCAAATTTCATAATTAATTAACCTAAGTGTTATAACATAATTAACCACCTAATTAATATTTCTAAAACATCATTAGCATACTTAATCATGCATTTCAACATCAAATAGTGTCTACACAATTTATTAAAAATACCAACCCATTTTACTTTTTAAGTCTTGGCAATTAGGGGTTTTTAAATCCGATTTGGTTTCAATCAAATTGAATCCACAATCATCATTTCCCAAATCAATTAAATTCATCTAATGAATCAAAATACAAAACACAATGAATTTCATATCCAATTGAATTCGGCCAAGCCTACTTTAATTTGGGAAAATTGTTCCCAAATCAAAATTCAATCCAATCAACTTCAATTCAACATTACCCACTTGTTTCAAGTCATCTAATGATCAAACACAAAAAATTACCAAGATTTAGGGTCTTTAATTTGGGCCAACATAAGCAATTTGGGGAAATTTATTCCCAACACAATTTCAACAAATTGATCCAATCAATCATCAATTAAACATACTTTAAGCATTCTAAATCATCCAATTTCATCAAACATGCTCAAAATCAAGTTTACCCCAATTCATCACTTATGTCAACATAAAAAATTGGGGAAATTTGTTCCAAACACAATTTCTCATTTCTTCAAATTGATCCAATCAATCTTAAATTAAACATCATTTAAGCATTCTCATTCATCCAATTTCACAAATATGCTCAAAATCAAGTTTACTAAAAATAAATACCCAAATTTGTTACTTATGCCAACATAAAAAATTGGGGAAATTTGTTCCAAACACAATTTCTTCAAATTGATCCAATCAATCTTTAATTCAACATCATTTAAGCATTCTTAATTAATCAATTTAATCAATCATGCTCCATTGATTTACCCAATTTGTCATGCCCAAATTTGGAGAAAATTGAATCCAATCCAATTTCATGAAATTGATCATGCACAACTTCAATTCATCAACATACAAGCATACTTTAACATCCAATTTCAACAAATCATGCTTCAATTGATAATCCCCAATTTTAACCCTAACTTTTTTCATGCTTGATAATAGCTCAAGATACCATTGTTGAGTTTCTAATTAGGTCCCAAAATCAACAAATCAAGCAAGAAAAACGCATGAATACATCAAGGAGTAAGGCGGAAACATAACTCACATTGACGGTTTTGATGAAATGAAGAACAATGCGTTTTTGGCTCCCTCCAAGCTCGGCAATGGCTTCTGGAACTGCAGTGAACGCACGGTTGGGGCTGTGAAAGTCTCCTCCTCCATTTCGGCATTGAAGACTCCATTGAAGCTCCAAGCTTCAAGCTTCCTGCTCAAAGAATCACTTCCATTCCCTTTACCTATGTATTCCTCCAAAGTGTGCTAGCACATAGATCTTGCACAAGATCCAAAAGCTTCTCCATTTTGTGTGAAAAACAAAAAAAATGGAGATGAAAATCGGTCAGGAACCGTGAGAAGAGAAGACATTTTTGGCTCCATTTTCCAAAAACCGTGAATTGCATTCCAAGAGAGAGAGAAAAGCCTTTTTTTGGTTTTTTATTAATATACCAAGTAATAATAAATAAAACATTATTACTTTTATTACAAAAAGTCAAAAAGCAAGAAATAAAATAATGTTATATTTCATTTCAAGCTTTTAAAAAAGCTTTTCACCATCACCAACTCAATCAACTATTCACATCAAAATCCATCCACTTTAATAAAGTGACAATATGTCATGTCACCATCACTCAAAGTGACAAGTGATTTGACATTGATGCGTCTAGTGATTTGACGCTTGATGTGACTTGCGTGCCGCGCTCGAATTCGAAATGCGAATGCGCTCGCAATCACTCTCGGGCTCGGGTTCGCTAATTCTAAATTAACGAATTTTCCGTCGCGTCGTAATTAAATGATTACGCCTAGCGAAATCACTATTCACGTCGCTAACGAATTAATTCCAAATAATTCGTTCGCCCGAATTAAAATCCAATTTTAATTCCTGCGTCGAAATCTAATTTCGTATAATATATCGATATATTATTTTATTATCGATTAATTCTAAATTAATCGTTCTCTCTCTTTAATTTTATTTTATCCGAGATAAATATCTCCGTAATTAATATCCCAGATTATTTTCTCTCTCATCGAATTAATCCCAGATTAATTAAAGTGCGAGTCATACGTCATCGGTGAATCTTCAGGAACCGACCCATGAGATCTCCGGATATGTTTTGGCAGTAATACGGTCGTCGGACTATCCGAACACGTAAGTACCTCGTCTATACGTTTATACCGATTTACAAGACAAGGTTGGCTTCTAGCAAAGCGCCATGCCTACCCAATTCTCCAGAAATATTCTTACAGGAATATATAGATCTATATCAAGCGTAGTATACTAAGTATTGTGCGTATCGGCCCAGTATCAGATAATCACGTGTTAGGGCTGGGGCTGGGATAAGTGTCTGCCCCGTCCGAAACACATATCGGATGTTGGTAACATAGTCTCTATAATCGGATATACATGACCTGGTCACAATATCCCGATTGGTTGCGCAACACTCAAGAGCACTAGTACCGTATCCTGCGTGACATCATCTCCACTATGACTGGAGTGATACTTCCGTCTCGACATCACATCCAATACTCTACGACTCTCTGATAAACCCAGAAGTGGTGAACACAGAACTGGTCAAAGCCCCCAACCACCAAATCCAAAGTTTATCGATTATCGTAAGTATTAGCGATGCAAGTCTCAGGTTAAGACTATACACACCTACCTCGATTTCGGCCTCCCATAGACACCTATTCATAATACCAATGGGATTTCGAGGGGTCTATCCAGAGCGAAGCTGTTTCCCGTACCATCGGTGAAACACGACCTCCTATCGCACTTGCATAAGTATCCAATACTTATATATATGAGAACTATGCCGTTGTGCCCTCACAACGCGCACAAGTGCAATACTAGCCTATTCCGCATTATCGATGTCCAGTCTCGATAATACTACGGCTAGGGATATTTAATGATTAATCCTTCGTGGACTGATACTGTCTCATATCATCTCAATCCAGGAACTAATCATAGGGACCTCTCTTCATTTATATATCTATGGTGATCTAATCACAAATGATGAGAGTGCAATTCCTTATTACATAGTTAATTTGCTACAACAACACAATGTTCTGTGCAAATAGTGACGCTATGGGTCATATTATCCAACATGGAGGACTGAAGGGACGCTCTTAGATCCTCGAGCAAGACTAGGGTTGACAGATCCCCGAAATCCTGATTTTAGAACTTGGTGGCTACACTGCCAGTTGAGCTGTTGTCCTGGGTGTAAAACTCTACGTTGCCAGTTGAGCTGTTGTTCTAGACGTAGAGTACCACCAGTTCTAGAGATGTCCAGTTGAGCTGTGGTCCTGGGCATGGTATTCTCAGATATTTTTTTTTTATATATATACAGAAGTATCTGTTAGAAAATATTTTCGATAAAAGAGAAGTTTATGTTTTCTTTTAAGAAAGTTTTCAGAAAGACCCTTGGTTTAATGTTTCTTTATTATGTTCTGATATGTTTTTCTCTTTTGTAGCTCCACTCACTGAGATCCTCTGGACTCACCTCACCACTTTCAATTTCTTTGCAGGATATCTCTTTTGGTGAGCCATGCACTTTTTGGAAACCCATATTGAGTATGAGGGTTACGCTGCAGTCACTAGGTGTTGGGTCCGTCACTCCAGGAGTATATTCACATAAAATATAGGTCTTCCGTGGAGATATTTGTTATAGTAACATTAAATGTTATGTTAATGACCCATTGTATTCATATTAGTACATGTATGTGTATTTATGTATGCATAAGACTTCTTTTATGATCCTGAACTTATATTAACCTGAGCAATTAAGTTACATGTGAGGTAGATGGTCATTGTATGATATAGAAACCAAAATAAGTGTTCTAGTTATAAGTTAGAGGCTTAGGCAGCAATAGAGTTTTGTTATCTGCCGGTAGCATTCCTACATTGGGGATGTTACATTAATGATTATTTTCTCTATGTTAACGGCACACAAAAGTCATCGTTACGAGTTATCTAATATCGACAATATACCCTCAGGCAATACTGCAGTAGAAGACCAACACATAAACCGACTTTACCAGTCACAATTGAATTCACAAACCACATATAGAAGAAGCAATACTGGATCTATAAGGGATTTGACAAAACACAATTTATGAGATAAATAATCATAAAATAATAAAGAACAATAACCGTTAATTTTATTAAATGTTAAAAAGTTCTTAGGAATCAAAACACAAATAATAGAAATCAAACACAAAAGTTCATCTCTAGCTTTGCCTAGGGAATTAGTTTCCTATAAAAAAAAAAATATGAATAACCTGGGATTGGAGAGAATTATCATTTTAAATCATCACAGCTCTGCATCCCGGCTCTCTAATTATTCTTCTCCATTTCAGCTCTCGGCCTCCTAGAGTTGCACGTGATCAACTTCTATTATTTTCTCAAACTCTCGGCCACTTCTGATTTTATGCACCACATTCTCTCTCTGTCTTAGGGTTAATTTTTTTATTATTTCTGCGCACAACTCAGCCAGGCGGCTCTCCCTTGGTTATGCATCCTTTTGTCCTTTTTTATATAGTCATGTTGTCAACCTTTCAAAGGATTTCATTATAGACAAATTAATCCCTAATACAATTATATAACCCCACGTGATTGCTTCTCTTTATTTGTCAACTATCATTGATGTACTTTCTTACTTTCTTTTGACCGGTCTTCTTGCTTTTAATATTCAACTGCCCTTCTTTGACCAACAATTGCACACAATTCATTGAAACCTAATTTAATGAATTTAGTGCTCACGTGTGCATGACTCTCTCTCTCTCTCTCTCCAATTCGTCTGCCACCTTTGCTTTCTTCTTTAAATTTGTAAAATCAAACATCAAAAATAAAGGTAGGCCCACAAAGCTGCTTCACACAATTGCCTTCAATTTCGTTTGTATTATTCAAGTGCATGGCTTTCTCTTTTTAATTCCTACCATAATAATAAGATAAATTAATTTAAATAATAGATATAATCAAAATTACATAATAATAAAAATTATATAATAAAATATGAAATATATTGCTAAATACTAAACTCTAAACTCGAATAAGTGACGTTTCAAAACCAGCTTATTGCTAGTCCCTAGCAATTCAAGTGCAAAAATAAAATAAAAACTAAATAAATAAATAAAACTTATCTAAGCCACTTTCGTAGGGATCACGATTGCATTTAGCGTATGTAACAAGCCTTTTAGGTGTCCCTATTGGATGAGTTATAGTCTCGTGAGGGATTACAGCGACGACACTCACAAACGTCATTTAACACATGCAATCATGCAAAAACAAAAATTAAATAGTCTCAATAGTTTCACATAATTTTGTCCTCAAAGAATTCTTAGTAATGAAACCAAAGAACCTTCAAATCACTCAATGCAACTCAAATCCAAAACCTTGAATAAATCATCTAAGTCAGACTCACTGTGTGTGTGTGTGTAAAGGTTTATTCACAACTTGATTCATAGGTAAGCCAACTCAATGATTTCGTTTAAAAATTAGGATCGATTGGTCAAACCAACCTAGATATCTCGATTGAGCTATGTAGTTGATTTTCTGTACTCAATAAGGCATGGTTTCTCTTTTTCCTTAGTCTCTCTTTTCATTTTCTCATTTTTGCATTTTTCTTTTCTTTCTCTTTCTCTTTTCTTTTTTCTCAACACACCTACCCTTTAAGGTATCATTTCTCCTCATGGTGGTCCTAATACTCACCCATGGGTAGCTTCACGCTTATCGGTTATAGGTGGTTTATTTTCTTTCTTAAGAGACTATTCTTTTATTTTCAACCATACCATATGTCATAACACAAGCAAATTAGGATAGACATCTACGCAAACGGTCATTCATCAACATGCGATTTCTTCAACTAGTCACCTTGCTAACTACTCAGGCTTTCACTGCTAAAAACCAATAATTAAGTGCTTACGAGTCTAACATAGATAAAATACTCAAAGCATCAGATAAAAGTGTATTAAAGAACTTATCATTCCTAAGATTTCATCCTAAAACAAACATTATCATCATTAAACAAACAATATCATCATTGGACTTGTGCTTAACCATCAAGGACTAAAAATAAAACAAAATAATTTTTTATAAAATAAAATGTATTTATGACAAGTATTATCATGCGCATGCATACACCCCCACACTTAAAACTTGCATTGTCCTCAATGTAAGATAAATATAAAGAAAAAGGATTAAGGAACAACACTACCAGGCGCGGAGTCGATCAGGTTCCTATTGGTGAGATGTTAGTTGTGTGGATATGTAGGTTGTGCTAACTCCTGCATAAACCTCATGCAAACAGAAAAATAAACATGCAGTTAGCACACAATAAAATGAAACTAAAGTAAATAAAATAGATAAAATAAAATAAAAATAAATGCAGATGCAAGGGTTGCCTCTCCGCTAGCGCTAAGTTTAACGTCTTCAGCCGGACGCAAACACTCAAGTTGTCATGGTGGTTTCCATCTAGCATACTGATGAAGGCATGAGAGGGAATTTCTGTCTAGCTATGGCAGTGTATCCATTGATCCCCCAGGGTCTGGCGGCTGAAAGTCTTGACAGCACATATTAAAAATTTGATTCAACCCCTTTTAACTTCCCAAGTATCATCTTCATTTGAACACGAGCTCTCCTTTTCCTCCTTTTATGATTCTTTGGGATCATTTTCACTTCATGAGGACTTGATTCTTGTTGTAAAGAAGCTATTTCTGGCAGGGCTGCTTCGAGCATGTATATTTATTGGCACTCATCATCATCCCGTGGTTGTTTTTCAACATGAAAAATATTCACCTCTAGAGTCATATTTCAAATGATAGCTTCATTAGACTGTTCCTGCAATTGATAAGGGCATTAGCTGTAGCAAGAAAAGGTCTCCCTAAGATAAGTGGGATTTTTGACTCAGTCTCCCTAAGATAAGTGGGATTTTTGACTCAATATTAACCACGGACTGCGTGTCTAAGATAAGGAAATCAATGAGATAGTAGAATTTATCGATTTAAACTAAGACATCATCGACTACTCCTCATGGTGTTCTAATTGATCGGTCAGCTAACTGTAAGGCTACTTATGTAGGTTTAATCTCGCCAAGCCCTAATAGCACATAGATTGAATATGGCATGAGATTAACACCAGCATCTAGATCTAATAATGCTTGACCAAATTCATTGGTGCCAATATGGCAGGTTATGGTAGGACATCCCGGATCTTTATACTTTGGTGGAGTCCTCTGTTCAATTACTGGAAGAATGTAGTCTTTTTCACTTGATGCTTCCTCTTCATGGTGCATAGGTCCTTTAAAATCTTAGTGTATGTGGGAACTTGTTTGATTACATGCAACAAGGGAATGTTGATTTTTACTTGCCTAAGATGTTCTATGATCTTACCGTTTGGGTCTACAGCTTTGGTAGTGGGCCTAAGGGCTTGAGGAAATGGTACTCTAACTTAGTAAGGTGGCTCTGGATCTTTATGTGGGGTGTTGTATCAATATCTTTAGGCCTGTATCCCTACCTTTTTACCACTCCTATTGAATATTACATTAACACCCTTTACATTGGCTGCTTCATGATCAGTCCGTGCCATATGTTGGCCTTGTGGATTAAGTTGAGCTTGAGATGGGAATTTTCCTTGTTCGTGCACACTCAAGACATTAGTTAACTTATATATCTGACTCTTAATTTCCCTATTATCTTCAGCTACCTGAGCTATCAATGACTCAAACCTTTGATTTATTTTATTCTGGGCTTCTACAATCACTTCTGGGCTTCCACGAATGCTTGTACTGTATCCTCTAAAGAATTCCTATGAAAGGTAGGTGTGTGATACTGATGAGCACTATAACCTTTAGGTGGTGATATCTGACTCGGCTGATGAGACTTCTGCTTCCAACTAAAGTTGGAATGGTTCCTCCAACTAGGATTATAGGTGTCTGAGTAAGGTGTGTAAGGCTTTTGGTACGTCCCTAATGCATGGCATTATTCTTCATATGTATCTCTCATTTCACTATATACCGAACACTCTTGAGATTCTAGCTGGGCTACTGAATGCATAGTCTTGCTATCTCTGGCTATTAAGGCTCTCATCTGTCTAGTCAATAGCTTAACTTGTGCCTTAAGATTATCCTCTTCCCCAAAGTGTTGTAGGCTTCTGCTAGAAGAAGTTTGTGTCCTATCGGTGTTATATAAGGCATTGGGTCTAGTTCAAGTATGAGATTTCTTAGCTACGTCATCTAAATACTCAAATGCCTCATCAGGGTCCTTTCTAATGAACTCACCATTGCACATTGTCTCAACGAATTAGCGCTCCCTAGGGGTCAGTCCATTATGAAAATAACTTACTAAACGCCAACTCTCATATCTATGGTGAGGGCACTTAGCTAACAACTCTTTATACTGCTCCCATGTTTGATAAATGGTCTCAATCTCGCTGGGAGAAGTTGGAGATTTGTCTTTTCAGGGCAGCCGTCTTATGATGTGGGAAGTATTTGTCAAAAAATGCATAGGTCATCTCGCCCCACGATCCTATTGAACTAGGTCTCAAAGAATACAACCAGCTCTTAGCTCTATCCTTAAGGGAAAAGGGAAAGAACTTAAGTCTAATTGTGTCGGTAGTTCCAAAACAGTCCTGGAAGGTTGCTACTACCTCTTCAAACTCCCTAATGTGCACGTAAGGATTCTCGCTCTCTAAACCGTGAAAAATTAGAAGATATTGTATCATTCCAGGCCTAAAGTCTATGTATGGTGCATTAGGGAGAAACATGATGTACAAAGGTGTAGCTGTGTGAGTTCGGTGGAGATACTCTTCAAGAGTTCTCCTGGGTGGTCTCTCGTATTCACTCATATTTTGTGCGCTAGACGCGGATGGTGTGGAGAAAGGGTTTTCAAATATGTTCTCAGAGTTGAGCTTTCTTCTTCTATCCTAACAAATCTACCAAACATATCCATATGTCTAGGCATGTAATTAAGGCTCAATTAATACGGGAAATAAAAAATTAAATTATTAAACTAAATAAATAAAAATAAAAATAAAAAGAGAATAAACTAAAATAAAATAAAAATCTAAACTAAAACTAAAATTACAATAAAATAAAAATCTAAACTAAAACTAAAATTAAAATAAAATAAAATAAATAAGCATATATATAATATAAATAAAACAAAAAGAAAAATTAAATATGGAATGAAGTTACTGCTTCGTTGTTGACTAAGCATTCCTGCTCCTTTTGCTTGTAAATCGTCTCCCCGGTAACGGCGCCAAATTTTGATTACGCCCAAAAATAACTTGCGGTTATCGCAGTATAGCTGAGGTGTCGATTCCTCAGAGAGAAGGTCACAACGGGACTAATTCACTCAAACAAAAACGTTAACGTTAACTTAATAAATAAAATGATAAATTTGGTAATTAAATTAAAGATAAATATAAAATAATGTGTAGATAATAAAAGATAACGGCAGAGAAACGTAGCAAAGCGTTGGGAATTCCTCTTGCATTAAGCTCCTATTTTTAGTTATTAATTCCTATTATTACTCAGTTGAGGGTTTCACATCCCAAACCAACAATAGGAATATATTCAATTATACGCATATTCAAGTTCTAAGGTAATTAATGATTATATTTTCTCTATGTCAACAACACAAAAAGTCATCGTTACGAGTTATCTAACGTCAAAAATATACCCTCAGGCAATACTGCAGCAGAAGACCAATGCATAAAATGACTTTACCAGTCATAATTGAACTTGCAAACCACACATATATGAAGCAATGCTGGATATATATGGGATTTGATAAAACACATATTAATGGGCTAAATAATCGTAAAAAATATAAAGAACAATAACCATTAATTTTATTAAATGTTAAAAGGTGCTTAGGAATCAAAAACAGAAATAATAGAAATCAAACACAAAAGTTCATCCCTACCTTTACCTAGGGAATTAGTTCCCCATAAAAGAAATAAGAATAGCCTGAGATTGGAGAGAATTATTGTTATGAATCATCACAACTCTGCGTCTCGGCTCTCTAATTATTCTTCTCTATTTCAGCTCTCGGCCTCCTGGAGTTTCACGTGATCAGCTTCTATTATTTTCTCAAACTCTCGGCCTCTTCTGATTTTATGTGCCACCTTCTCTCTCTGTCTTAAGGTTTTTTTTTTATTGTTTTCTGTGCACAACTCAGCCAGCCGGCTCTCTCCTGGTTATGCAGCCTTTTGTCATTTTTTTATATAGTCACGCTGTCAGCCTTTCAATGGATTTCATTATAGACAAATTAAACCCTAATAAAATTCTATAACCCCATGTGATTGCTTCTCTATTTTGTCAACTATCATTGTTGCACTTTCTTTTTTCTTTCTTTTGACCGGTCTTCTTGCTTTTAATATTCAACTGCCCTTCTTTGACCAACAATTGCACATAATCATTGAAACCTAATTCAATTAATTTAGTGCTCACGTGTGCATGGCTCTCACTCTCTCATCAATTCGTCTGCCACCTTTTCTTTCTTCTTTAAATTTGTAAAATCAAACATCAAAAATAAAGTTAGGCCCACTAAGCTACTTCACACCATTGCCTTCAATTTCTTTTGTATTATTCAAGTGCATGACTTTCTATTTTTAATTCTACAATAATAATTAGAGAAATTAATTTAAATAATAGATAAAATCAAAATTATATAATAATAAAAATTGTATAATAAAATATGAAATATATTGCTAAATAATGAACACTAAACCTGAATAAGTGACGTTTCAAGGTACATTTTCATGCACTTATCACAAGCCAATGAGAATAAGGTTTCTTCCGTGGAGTCTATGTAGGTTGTCTGGTACACCCACAACAACTCCTACTGCTCCTCGACCCACAGACTTTACACGATTCTAGACTCACTCTAAAATTATTTTTTTTATGGTCTTGTTCGCTGATTTTACTTGTCTGTTTGAGTTTAGGTGAACAAGTGAGGAAAATTTGAAGGCAATCTGAAGATCCTCACAAATTTTCCTAAAGCCCGAACTATCAAACTACTCCTCACTTTTCCTCTCTGTGTGATGATTGCTCTGGGAATCCTGAATCGGTACACGATATTCTTTTAGACAAACTACATAGCTTTCTTCTCAGTTATTGTGCGATTGCAAATTTTTCTTGACCCCGACCCGTAAGTATAGGCCCGATAATATCCATCCCCCACTAAGCAAACGAACAAAGACTCGACAGAGTGGTCATCTATTCAGGTGGCTAATGAGGCACATTGGCATTCCTTTAACATCCACCACCTGCAAAGGAAACTTTAACCCTGTCCTGATGCATTGTTGGGCGGAAGAAACCTAGCCTAAGTGCTTTATGGACGATCAATCGACCTCTGGAGTGGCTTTCGCAGATGCTCTCGTGAATTTCTCTGAGCACATCGTTCACCTTTTCAAGCCTCAGACACCTTAAATACGACATCGTGTTTCCCCTCCAGTACAATACTCTATCCATCAAGCCAAATCTTACACTTTGATTACTTCAGTTTCCTCACATTATTTTCTTGTCATCAAGTAAATCCCATGACTCTAAGTATTTCTTGATCGGATCCATCCAAGTTGGCCCCCCAACTTCTAATTCCATAATGCTCGACACCCCTATATTTTTTGGCTCCAAAATCTCCAAAATGATGACCCATGGAATTTTAGACTTGATGGAGGATGCAAGCTGAGCCAACGAGTCCGCCTGCTAGTTATTTCTCGTCCAACTTGCTCGAATCTCACATTTTACATTTCTTTAACAAGATTCTTCACCTCCGCGAGGTAAGCTATCATGTTAGGTTCTCTCGTCTGGAACTCATCATTCAACCGCTAGACAGCCAATTGGAAATCATTTTTCACCATCATATCTCTTACCTCGATTGTCTTGTAAAGCCTCAGGCCAGCCAGAATCACATCATATTTTACCTCGTTGTCTGTTACTTCTAATGTAAATATCAGTGCATAGCTTAACTCTTCACATCCATCACTCCTGAGAATTAACCCGGCACTATATCCTTGTGTGCTGACCAACCTATAGACAACCTATAGCAACATATGTGTAAGATCCTCGAATCTGGGAGATGTTACCGGTATGGGATAGCAGTACTAACCCCATTAGCCTCTGACTTCCGACTATATTCTAAACCATCTAAATGCAAAGTCATGCACAGGGACCATAGCCCAAGTCAACAATATAAAGTGCTTTTATTTCTCATAACTATATACTCAAATATACTGCTCTTTATAAAACATTAACAGACACTTAAACGACTTACATAACACTAGTGCATACATACAACTTTACTTTGACTCTAACTGGACTCTAATGCTCTCTGACTTTGAACTGGTGGACTCCAAAACCTAGTGACTGTATCAGTATCCGTCCTCTCGAGCTTGTACTCCAAGAAAACCCGCAACTAAAGAAAATTAGGAGTGGGGGGTTAGATTGCTATTCGATATAAGCGAGTGGACAAGAAAATTGAAAAACTCAAATCAAAATATTAGGTCTTTAAAACTAAAGTTTCATAAAAATTACTTTCTATGAAATCTCTTTTCTAAAATCTATGTCTGAAATCTCTTTAATAAAACTAATCTTTCCGAATGCTTTTGAAATTCTGGTTTCTGAAAACTATTTTCTAAAATCTGATTTCTAAAAATCGTGTACTGAAAATCTGAAACTATGAGTTGTTCTGTATCTGAAAAACCTTGACATATGAGGGCGTTACGTATCGCCGTCCTCTCATAGGCCTAATTATAGCCAGCAGTGCAAATCCATGACTGTGGAACTTTACGTATTACCGTCCCCCAAAGCATGCCAATACTGTCTCTGAAACTGGTGGTCTTGGGGCGTTACGTATCGCCGTCCCCCAAGCCACAAACTAGAACTGAGGGTGCGGATCTATGCTACCACCCAAGCTCTGAACTAGAGTCTAGGTACACGAACCTATGCCATCATTCTGGCTCTGAAACTAGGATTTATGGGCGTTACGTATCGCCGTCCCCCTAGTCCTCTACATATGCACATGTCTCTGTATCCGTCAATTCTATACTATCTCAAGTTACATAAAAGGGTGAGTTTTTCCCTCATGCCTCGAAAAACATAAAACTCAGGTTTGAAAAATATTTCTTTCCTAAATCATAATCATCTGATAAATAAATGTAAATAAATAAAGGCTAATGTCCTATGTACTGGTAAAAGTAAGTTTAGATTTATAAAGAATAAATAAATCAAACAAATAAGTCAACTTAAAGAAAGAGGTGTCCACTCACTATGCTTGGAAACTGGCTAAAACTATATTGCTTCGTCAAAGGAGATCACAATTCCTGCAATGGTCTAAAGGTGATAGCTTGATCATCAGACTAAAAATTACGAGAGGAATTCTAGAACTAGGCTAAACCACTAGCTTTTAAATGCATAAAGTCATAATTCAGTATATCATGTGGTACTAGAATGTAATGTGAGCATAAGAACTGATTCAGGATCTTAAGGGTGGTCTCTAATATGTTGGGGTGGAACTAGAATGGTCTAAAATCAATTTGGCCGAATTTTGTATCTGTGTCATAAAGCAAAGGTCCTGTGCATCGCGACGCGCGTCACCCAGAAACTGTCCATGAATTCCATCACGCGTCGCGATGCAAGAATCTTCCTGCGTCGCGACGCAGATATGCTATCCAAGTTTCTGCATTTTCTTTTCCTCATGCGATTCTACCCAATTTCATCCCCAATACAAATGTAATCAATCCAATACACCATCCATCACTTTATATTAATTCTACACACTTTAAACTACCAATATATTATTATTAACTACTCATTTAATCATAATACTTCCAAATCAAAATTTAAACCTTTCTAACTGAAATACTTACTCCATAATTCTTTTCTTTACCCAAAATTACCAAAGCATTTCCATAACAAAATCTTTCTACAAACCAACTTATTGAACTTCAAATTCACCAATTCTATATCAAATTATCATTTTCAAATAATTCTTTAATCTCAAGCTTCTTGTTTTTAACTCAACCCTTAAAATTTTCCAAATTAGGTATTTAACTCATTAATCATTTTCCTTACTTAACAATCACAAATATACAATCCTTATCATGCCAACATCTCATTTCTATCATCATATTTTCAAAATTCAACAAACCAAAATTTGGGTCAAATTTTCTTACCTTCTTATTTTTGATCTTCTTCTCCGTTTCCTAAGCTCCCCAATTGATGCTCATCTTCTTCTTTTTGCTTCTCATTCTCCCCTTTCTTCTTATTCTTTCTTTTTTTTCTTATTCTTCTCTCTTTCTCTTCTCTCGTTTTTCTCTCTTTTTCTCTTCTCGCTTTTTGTCTTATCGGTAATTTGCTTCGTTCTTTTCCATTTTATTTCCTAAAATTTAGGTATTTGTGAATAGTAGCCCCTTTATATACTAGGCTTAAATGATAAAGAAATTATTATAGAAGTGTGCAGAAAAATGAAGAAAGTTTGAGATTTTTATATTTTGACCCTAAAATCACTATTCATCTGAATTTTGACTCGCATTGTTGACCAGCTTCTAGACCGAATTTGGGAAAATGTTCAATTTCGATGATATAAAATTCATAAAAATCAGAGATCATATGAAAATTATGGCCCAAATATAATGGGCGGTCCAAAGAAAATACTATATAGTCTCGTCCCGGGACTTCGAGAAATTTACTGATTTTCCCAAAGTCATACCATGAGTAATTTGAGTCTCAACATAATTTACTTTATGTGCTTCTGTCCTTTTCGTAACATTATAGTTGTAAATAATAGTAACAACTATCAGTCATTACAATTCTCCCTCCTTAATTAGGATTCATCCTCAAATCCTTTCTAAACTTGGGATCTCTCTATAGACCCCCGAGTTCACGGCCTTGATCCAGACTATCAACCTTAACTGACTTTATACTCAAATCATCTTGCTTTACCTGTTAAAACTCTTACTTTTCGGAAAACTAACTCACATGCGCCTCAGTCTTTTCGTTATCTTGGCTTTTGATTCCTGTTGGTACTTTTCAACTTTAGATCTATAGGGAACTCATTGTCCTATTTTCATAACTTTCTACTCAACACTTTATTCTATGTCCATGTTTCAGCTCTTATGGTGCATCAAGGAATCTCGCCCCTAGATTTTTCATTATACTCTACTAACTCCAACGTATTTCCCACTTGAGCTGTTTATTCTGAAGGATACAAGGTTCATG
>SKCR01051621.1:0-15217 GCA_019454045.1 Zanthoxylum bungeanum | reverse complement strand
CGAATAATTTTTCTTAATGTTTATCTCTACGTCAATGACACTACTAGTTATTATAAAGTATGTAACAATTGCTTATAAAGAACAAGTGACTATCCAATAGCCGCAAGTTCCGATATCAAATATCAAAACAATCGTTAACCAATATTTCAAATAACTAGACGGAGATCTGGTATCCAATACCTATAGTTGTAGTATTGTGAAAATCGATATTTTCTATACACAAATATACGCATCTCCTTTCTTGAGCTTTACTATTTGCATTCAACTATTCACAACAATTGTAAATAATGATTAGCAAATTGTGTCAGACACATTACCTCTAAAGGTAATTAAAGCTTAGAAACGTCATTACTAGATACAAATACCTAATAGGGCTTTTCTAAATGCCAGTCTAAGAATCTCGAGACATGAACTAATTCAAGTCAATTCTTACTGCATAAGAAACTATTGTCTCTAAAGTATTATATCCTAAAGGGATATTATCTAGATTATCTATCATGACTTAGAAACTAAAGTCATAACCATCTTTATTTTTGAAGAAAATTAGAACAACAGTTCCCGATGGTTTAGACTAATCTAATAATATCCTAGTCTAAAAGTATCTAGAACCTATTCTAGAATAACTGCAACCAAGAGTCTAGTCAGATAACATATCAAAATAGTGTGCAGTAAATAAAAGTTTAATTCTATCTACTATAGAATAAGGAAACAAACAAGCGGCAATTTCCATAATAACATACACTGCCTAAGTTATGGAATATTTTAAACTTAGCAGTGCCTCCCACTATTTTTACGTAATGCCGTAATCCCCAACGAAAGACGAGAATTCAATAATTAAATCGAATTCCATAATGGGAAGAGGACCCCATGAATATATTTCGACTCACAGCAGAGGCACGGTCTCGCCTACGTATATTCACAGGTAGACAACTAATTATCATCACTCACTAGTGACTCCGAGGTTCTGTCCTGGTCGTTTCTCGTTGTCGCTGCGAAGGCAGGCCCACAAGGAGACGTACCAAGGTTAAACTTGTCAATGATAAACTCAAGTTACTTGCGTAACCCTGACAGCTAGGGCACGTTCAGGATTCCGCTTTCGCTTGAATTTATCTAGTATCTAATATACATTCGGCATAAATAAATTTCTATCAGCTACATCATCACAGCAGAGGCACGGTCTCGGATGTAGTCAACGAAAAGATATTTATAAACCGTATTGACAAGACGGACCAAGAAACAAGTATTCCAAATACTAGTTACTTAAAACCTTATAAGCGGGGATATTCCATTATGTCATACACCCTAAATCTAATCAAATTAGATTATAACATGCATGTATAAAGTCAAGAAAACATGATTAAACATTGAATAAAATAAGCTAATCATTTATGGACGCCTAGAATCAGACTCGCTCTGATACCATTTTGTAGGGGTTTTTAGGGGCAGAATCCGGTAACGCAGCGGAAGCGGTGGAAGGTCGTATCTTCCGATTTCAAAAATTTTTCTCGGATTAATTAAATAAACATATTTATTTAATTATCCAATAATCAAATTATGAAATAAAATTCAAATGAATCATATTCAAGTGAATTTACCGAAATGCCCTTACATTGGTATTTTGTCCATTTTAGTCCGAAATTGATCTAATCAATTTTGAATGATTCTAAATCATATCTAAGATGAACTTAGCATGTTCAAAACATCAAAACACCAAAAGCAACCAAATCCCCAAATTTTAATCCATTTGGCCGAATGCCTCCTAAAGGTGGCAATTTGTGCACTTTGTCATTTCATGCTTCAAAACACATCAAGATGTAATCCAATCAACATGAAACTTTATATGCATCATATACACATCCAAATACACAACATAAATGAAAACCCCCAAATTTGGAATTTGTCATGAACCCTAATTTTTCAATTTCTTCAAATTGGACAAATTAGACCAAATTGGTTAAATCAATTACTTAATCATGTTTCTTCCATCCAATCAAAGTCTCAACACAATGAAACAACTCAAGATCAAATCTAGGTCATCTAAGAGTGGGTCAACAACTCTAGATTAGCAACATGGTTTCCAAAACCTTAAAAGAATACTTATAACTACACTAGTCACAAGCTTCCTCCATTATACATGCTCTACACTTTCACCAAACTTTTATCCATCAAAACACAAAGAATAAAGAATAGAAAAAACTCAAGAACATCACAAGATGTTGCCCACAACAAGAGGAACAAATTACTCTCTAATGGAAGGTTGGAAATACTTACTATTTTCCAAGCTTTTCTTGATTTTTCCTTTCTTTTCTCTCTAGCATCCTTTGCTTACTTTAATGGAGTTTTCTTTAAAGTGTATTAGGTTATCAAATGAAAGTGAAATGAAAACAATTTATACTTAGGACAAAGAATGTCATTGGCCGAAATTGTGTATACAAATATACCAAATTTCATTTCAATTTCATTTAACTTTACATTTAGTCAACTTGCATAAATATCTTAATAACACTTTATTAGATATTAATTAAGTCAACAAATGCAACTAAGAATATATAACTCTTATATTTAAGTGTATGGCCGAAATTTATAAATAAATAAAGGAAAAAGATATTTTTATTTTTCAAACATTTTGAACAAATATCTTAAGAAGTCAAAATCAATTTGACAACCTTTTCCTTTAATGTAAAGTCAAACATTTACATTTATAATCATTTCCTAACTTTATCATTTGGTGATATATTTATATTTTAATTATATTAATCATTTAACAATTAAATAATTAAATAATTAATTAAATACAAATATATCAAATATATGTATTATATTTACTTTAAATATCTCAAATACATATATTGATGATATATGTCAAATACCTTTATTTGACTATTTATTAATGTGTATTTAATAATATCATATATTAAATACAAATACACATAATTAGGAAATGACGGTTCGGCCCGTTCGCATGTATTTTTTTTTTAACGATTAACGATTTATAAATAATCATCATTATTCATAAATGTTGCTCTAGTGCTCTACGAGTATGTTTCATTATTGAGACTCTCTAGATTCAGGTATATCCGTCATGAAATCCAATTTCATGTCCATAATCTATCCACCCGTAGATTATGACGATCACGGATAATCTCGCTGAATCATACAGGTCGAGGTCATTGCATACGTATAATCCCTCCGTCACAGGTATCCAGATAATCCCAGAGATATAGATGTAAACGTCAAATCTCTATAGGTATTATCTCGTCGACGTATCTATTAGCAATCTATAAATAACACTCGGAACTTACTTCCGAAGTATACTGTGGCCACAGATTTAACAGACTGCTAATAATATATGGACTACCTATGCTCTGTACACAGAACTGACGGATCCTATCTTGACACACACAGGATATCCTGAGGATCGATCCACACCCAACGAACAGGCGGAGGTCTGATCTAAATAGATCGGTGACGTGACTGCCATCTAAGTGTGGAGGATGTCTCATACATCCACAGTGGTGTCCTCAAGTCGAAGGACCACTATGCTACTCAACCCGAGAAGATTCTTATTGACGTTGGTGTACCATCCATTAAGAATCTTCGGTGAGCCGTTCAGTGTTTATCCACTATAAACACCTACACGTCTATACGAGTCTCCATAGACTCATGGTTCATTGGGATAAACCATCGGACCAAGTCTCGATATACGACATGTACTGGTCTCAACGGATTTGACTAACCGACCCGTGTTAGCAAATCTTGACCAGGAACTATGTTTGATAATAATCATATAGCAGTGACACTCCCAATGTCAATTACAAACTAACTTTGTAACTGTGTACTGCATTATATATTATCGGGCCTTTGTCTAATATATACATATCACTAAACCATATTTAGTTTCAATCTAATCGTAATCAGATCGAATATGTATATAAGAACAAGAGGTGCAACCATAAATAAGTAATATTATGGAATAAGGGGATGTTCGTATTCATGAATCAGACATAAATACGGCCCGGATTGGCGTTCTGAGCACCAACCCCAACAAGAATGACACATAGGCATCATTCAGAGAAAAGGAGTCACCCAAGGAAAGAACATCAGCCCCTCCGAAGGGACTTTGATCGAAGACCCCTACCATACAAAACACAGGAGAGAGTTCAAGCAGAAAAGCCAAGACTCCCAGATTACAATTTTTCTATTTCTCCAGGAGAATTAGTTTTGGTATTAAAAAAATGGGAATTGAAGTAAGATGACCTCCACGCAGCAGAGAAAGCTTCAAAAAGAAAGACACAAGTAAATGGTGTGAATTCCATCGAGACTACGGCCATACGACGGCTGAATGTGTGGCATTAATTAGAAGTCCTAGAGCTGCTGAACAAGGGATTTCTAAGAGATTTACTTACAGAGAAAAGGGAAAGCTACATTCGTTCAGAGAAGTGAGAGGGATGGACATGAAGAAACACCAATTCCACCTCCACCAATCGACAACACAGTGAATTTCATTTCAGGAGGATCGGAGATCAGTGGAGTTTCGTATTCAGCGGCCAAACGACATGCCAGGGCTATCATATCAAACACTCATCATTCCACAGTATCTATGGAGAAAAAGTTTACAAATCTGATGATGGAGTTTCCAGACGACAGCAATTCCGGAAGTATGAACCCTCATCATGGTGCTTTAGTGATCTCCCTACAGGTGGCGAATTTTATGGTCAAACGGATTCTGGTAGATACTGGATCTTCAGCCAACATCATCAGATTTGTAAGAGTGGGTCAACAACTCTAGATTAGCAACATGGTTTCCAAAACCTTAAAAGAATACTTATAACTACACTAGTCACAAGCTTCCTCCATTATACATGCTCTACACTTTCACCAAACTTTTATCCATCAAAACACAAAGAATAAAGAATAGAAAAAACTCAAGAACATCACAAGATGTTGCCCACAACAAGAGGAACAAATTACTCTCTAATGGAAGGTTGGAAATACTTACTATTTTCCAAGCTTTTCTTGATTTTTCCTTTCTTTTCTCTCTAGCATCCTTTGCTTACTTTAATGGAGTTTTCTTTAAAGTGTATTAGGTTATCAAATGAAAGTGAAATGAAAACAATTTATACTTAGGACAAAGAATGTCATTGGCCGAAATTGTGTATACAAATATACCAAATTTCATTTCAATTTCATTTAACTTTACATTTAGTCAACTTGCATAAATATCTTAATAACACTTTATTAGATATTTAATTAAGTCAACAAATGCAACTAAGAATAATATAACTCTTATATTTAAGTGTATGGCCGAAATTTATAAATAAATAAAGGAAAAAGATATTTTTATTTTTCAAACAATTTTGAACAAATATCTTAAGAAGTCAAAATCAATTTGACAACCTTTTCCTTTAATGTAAAGTCAAACATTTACATTTATAATCATTTCCTAACTTTATCATTTGGTGATATATTTATATTTTAATTATATTAATCATTTAACAATTAAATAATTAAATAATTAATTAAATACAAATATATCAAATATATGTATTATATTTACTTTAAATATCTCAAATACATATATTGATGATATATGTCAAATACCTTTATTTGACTATTTATTAATGTGTATTTAATAATATCATATATTAAATACAAATACACATTAATTAGGAAATGACGGTTCGGCCCGTTCGCATGTATTTTTTGTTTAACGATTAAACGATTTATAAATAATCATCATTATTCATAAATGTTGCTCTAGTGCTCTACGAGTATGTTTCATTATTGAGACTCTCTAGATTCAGGTATATCCGTCATGAAATCCAATTTCATGTCCATAATCTATTATACGTATGCAATGACCTCGACCTGTATGATTCAGCGAGATTATCCGTGATCGTCATAATCTACGGGCCCAGTTCAGCTCCCATATCCGCTAAGGCGGTTGCAAAGATGAAATTAACAAACGAACAACGGTGTTAATCGGATTCAGTGGTGAGCAGAAATTTACTTTGGGAGAAATATGTCTTCCAGTCTACGCAGGAGGAATTAACCAAATGACTACTTTTCTAATCTTGGATTGTCCTTCTGCCTACAATCTTATCCTCGGTAGGCCATGGATTCATGAAATGAGGGCTGTGTCATCCACTTATCATCAAACTCTAAAGTTTCCAACAAAGTGGGGGGTTCAGGAAATAAGGGGTGATAGGATTGCCTCAAGAGGATGCTACCAGACGACAATGAAAGCTAAGATCCATTCAGCATAGCAATTATAGAGCGGGCCTCATCCTTTGGAGCATACTCTCCCAAGTAATGAAGAACTGGACGAGGTCCAAATTCATCCAGAACATGCAGATCACAAAACTCAAATATGAGCAAATCTGGATCCCAAGCTTCGAGCAGACTTGAGTGATTTTTTGCAAAAACAACACGACCAATTCGCATGGTCGCATGAAGACATGACAGGGATTGACCCTGGGTTGATCACCCATCAACTCCACATAGATCCAGACTACCCTCATGTCCGGCAAAAGAGAAGAAAGTTCGCCCCTGAAAGAAATCAGATCATTGATGAAGAAGTCCAGAAATTGTTACAAAATGGTGCCATTAAAGAAGTACAGTTCCCAGACTGGTTAGCCAATGTGGTGGTAGTACGAAAGAAAAATGGAAAATGGAGAGTTTGTATTGACTTCACAGACCTGAACAAAGCATGCCCGAAGGATTCTTTCCCACTGCCACATATCGATCAAATGGTTGATGCTACAGCCGGGCATGAATTGTTGAGTTTCATGGATGCATATTCAGGGTACAACCAAATCCTTATGCATTCAGACGACCAAGAGAAGACAACCTTTGTGACCAATAAAGGCATATTTTGTTACAAAGTGATGCCCTTCGGCCTCAAAAATGCGGGAGCTACGTATCAAAGAATGGTCAACAAGATGTTCTCTCAACAGATTGGGAAAACAATGGAAGTTTATGTAGACGACATGCTGGTGAAATCTTCAAGATCTGATCAACATCTACAGCATTTGGGAGAAGCATTCGACATAATGAATAAATATGGGATGAAGTTGAATCCAACAAAATGTGCATTTGGAGTAGCCTCTGGGAAGTTCTTGGGATATGTTGTCACGCGACGAGGCATTGAAGCAAATCCTGATCAAATCAAATCCGTTCTTGAAATTCCCTCTCCTACCTGCCCAAAAGATGTTATGCGGCTAGCAGGAAGAATTGCAGATTTAAACAGATTCATCTCCAAGTCCACAGATAAGAGTTTTATGTTCTTCTCAGCCATAAAGAAAGCAAAAAACTTTGAGTGGACTCCAGCCTGTGAAGAAGCTCTCAAAAAACTCAAGTGATACTTAACGTCGCCACCATTGTTGTCAAAACCACTCGACAATGAAAGGCTTTTCCTATACTTAGGAGTCTCAGATCAAGCTGTGAGCGCTGTTTTGATCAGAGAAGATAACAACACCCAACTTCCAGTCTACTACGTAAGCAAGGCATTGCTTGATGCGGAATCACGTTACTCACATTTGGAAAAACTAGTATTGGCCCTGGTAATGTCAGCAAGAAAGCTACGACCATACTTTCAGGGACACCCGATCACAGTTTATTCAGAGTATCCCCTAAGGAGCATTCTTCATAAGCCGGAGTTGTCTGGAAGATTAACGAAATGGGCGGTCGAATTGGGAGAACACGACATCACTTACCAGCCCAAGACAACAATCAAATCTCAAGCGTTGGCTGATTTTGTTGCTGACTTCAGTCTCAATCAGAGGGTTTCAATAGATGAAGAAGTCAGTTCAATCCAGACCACATCACTTTGGAAGCTTGCAGTCGACGGTTTCCAGCAATAAGAAAGGATGCGGTCTTGGGGTGGTGATCACTACTCCTGATGGAGATATACTACGTCAAGCAATCAAATGTGGATTCAGGGTTACAAACAATGAGGCGGAATATGAGGCGTTGATAGCAGGAATCTTTGGCTAAAGAACTTGGAGCAAGCAGATATAAATGGTATCAGATTCTCAACTGATAGTCAACCAACTCCAAGGTTCATATCAAGCACGAGATCCTCAAATGTCATCTTACTTAATGAAGTAAAAGAAATCCAGTCGACGTTTGAAGAATTTACAATAACCCAAGTTCCGAGAAGCGAGAATACTCAAGCAGACGCATTGGCTACCCTTGGGTCGACGATGCATGGGGATAAACCACAATCCATTCCGGTAGTGTATTTGAATTGGCCAGCAATTTGGAAGAGCAAGAGCTAAGAAGGCAAAAATCAATCACCAATCATGATAGAATGGCTTCCATGGAAGACAACTCATCACGATATGATGACGAAGAAAGATTCAGAATACTTCCGAGACCAAACCGAAGCGAGAAGATTCAGACTACAGCAAGATTTACCATCTTGAACGGACATTGTTGAAAAGGTCATTCTCTGACCCATATTTAAAATGTCTTACTCACGACCAAGCACGCACGTATTGTCAGAATTGCATGAAGGAGAATGTGGAAATCATTCTGGAGGACGTAGCCTCGCTCTACGTGCCCATTCGACTGGGTATTACTGGCCAACAATGAGAATTGATTCAGCTAATTATACGAAGAAATGCGAGAAATGTCAAAGGTTCGCTCCAATTTCACATCTCCCTCCTGAGAAATTAAATCCCACTCCTCCCCGTGGCCATTCATGAAATGGGGAATGGATATTGTGGGAAGCTACCAACCGCCCCTGGACAACGAGTCTACATGCTGGCGTTAACGGATTATTTTTCAAAGTGATTGAGGCAGACTCTTTCGCCAAGATACGAGATAGAGAAGTTCAATCATTTGTCTGGAAGAACATCATATGTCGATTCGGCGTTCCCAAAGAGATTGTGACTGATAATGGTTCACAATTTATCAGCAATCACTTCCAAGACTTCTACAAAAATTGGAGGATCAAATTAAGTTTTTCAACCCCTCGATTCCCACAAGCAAATGGTCAAGCCGAGTCTTCCAACAAGACAATTTTAAATACTCTAAAGAAAAGATTAGAAAAAGCAAAAGGAGCCTGGGCGGATGAACTACCAGGAGTCTTATGGTCCTATAGGACGACTATCCGTTCCTCCACAGGAGAAACTCCTTTCTCTCTTGCATTTGGGACAGAAGCTGTGATACCAACCGAAGAAACCATACCATCTCCCCGTTACCTATGTCTCAACGATGATACGAATCAACAACTAATGAATTTTAACCTGGAAACAATTGAAGAATTGAGGGATCGTGCATCCATTCGACTAGCGGCGCATCAACAAAGAATGACTAGATATTTCAACAAAAATGTCAGAAGCAGAACATTCAAGGAAGGGGATTGGGTACTACGAAGAGTTTTTCAAAACAAAAGAAGTTGGAGATGGAAAGTTGGGACCAAATTGGGAAGGGCCATACATCATCACAAGAGTTGTTGGACATGGAGCCTACAATTACGAACAACTGAGGGGAGACAAATTCACAATAGTTGGAATGCAATTCACCTTAAGCAATTTTACCGGTAATTTATGCGTGCATTTATATTTGAGGTTCAAAGTGATTTTCTACTTTATGTATTGCGATTCGACTTAATAACAAATCTCATTTGAAATATTATCCCAAAATATCATTTAGTCATTAAATTGTTCTACAAGCGATAACTTAAAATTAAAATTACAATGAAATTCAAGTTTCCGGAGCAGCTTCTTTGGAATACGTTCAGCCACAACTTCAGGTGCAGGAATGTCTTGAACTTGACTAGTCGGCTCAATTTCCATTCGACTAAGTTCTTCATTCTTCTTGTCCATCTCTTGAACTTCAGCCGCTTCCTTGCCGTCAATTATTTCTTTCTCAGCCACTTTAGAGTCGACCTCTTCACCTTCCTCTTCCTCAGCACCCTCGTTGGAAGAAGAAATTCCTGCCAGTAATCGGTCATACTCTTGAATCCATTTCTCTGGTTCCCAAGCTGCTGTATTCCCTTCAAGGAAATCCTTCATCAGATTACTTCGTTCTTTCATCATTGATTCAAGAGCAATCCCTTCAAGATTCTCAAGTAATTCATCATTCTCCTTCTTTACATTTTCAAGGCATCCTTATAACCCTCTATTGTAACCTCAGAAGTTTCCTTTTCCAACTGAAGAGTAGCCTTCACCTCCTTCAACTCCTTTTCCAATTCAGCATTCCTTTTTCCAAGCGACTTCATTTGAACCATTTCCCTTTTCATTGCTGCGAATGATTTTTCCATTTCTCTCTGCTTCCTGAGATTCGATTCGACGTACCGTTGCATGTGCAAGCTACACTCCATTGCCTGCAAAAAGCACTTGATTAGAATCCATTCTACAAATTATAATGAAAATTTTTTTATTTACTTTCTTACTTGGTAATTTAAAGCCGCAGCCTTCCTCATCGACTCGACGGGGCCAATTTTGGATAGCCTTTGTTCATCCTCTTCCAGTAGAAGTTTCTTGATAAAAGGATCAAGGCTTGATGGGTCAGAAATTGCAGTCGACCCTGATGGAATCCTGACAATTATATTGTCAATGTCTTCAATTTCATCCGCTTTCCTTTTCCCCCCTTTGACAATGATTTCAGTCGACTTCCCCTTAGTCTTTGGAGTTCCAGTCGACATAACCTGTTGTGGTTCTGGAACCTCCACTTCTGGCTCCTTTATCTTAAGCTTCCTAGCCTTCTTTCGGCTTTTTAATTCATCAATTGATGCTACCTTTATTTGCCTCGACATCATATCCTCTGCGCATAAAATTTCTTTTGGAGTTAAAGTCTTTATAAACCACACCTTTCCGTATAAAGCTCGAATCGACCGAGTACAGTAGATGACTTCCAATACGTGTTTAGAAAGTGCCAAAGGGGTAGATGTACCTTCTGATTCGAAGATTTCTTTCCACACTGATGTTGCCCTTAACTCTCTCTACCAAGACTATTCTCCAATCTCTTTGTTCGACGGAAGGTCAAGAAGAGCTTTAGTATTGGACAAAATTTGAGGTGTTTTTGTCGAACAAACTGTTTCGAAATGGACCTGCATAACAAACAATCCACACATTAGCCATCAAACGACAACAACATTGATAAATTATCAATAAATTGAAGGAACTGATACTCACTAAATACACTCCATATTCTGAAACACGACCCATTCCAGTCGACCCAAAGATACCCTCATTCCTCACAAAGAAATAATCCGACTGCCAATTACCCCTATCGTTCGTTGGAAGCCCCATAACTATTTGTTCCCTCTTACGACGAAGATACAAAGTATATCTCCCTTTTTCAGTTAAGTGCTCCTTGAGGTAGTATGAGTATACAACGTCTTCACCTCAAAAAATAATCCTTGTTCGAATGCTAGGCATTCAATCGACAATAAAATCCTCCAAGCATTCGGCATAGTTGTGAAGGAGCGATCCCATAATGATCCAAAACTTCCCAAGCTAACCTCGGATGGGGAATCTAAGTCATTAGAAAACGGTACTACATAAATCCAATCCACCCGGGAAATTTTATAGTCGATTCTTTCAGTCGGCAAGGGCACCTCAAACTCCATTGATCTAGGAAATCTGTCTTACTCCTAATTTCCAACGCAACTAGCCGTCATCCAACAAGCTGGTTCAAGTTAGCAAGTTGGTCGGCTCACTTGTGTCTTTTTATTTTACATCTCCTTGTAGTTAATTGTCAATTCTTTTCCAAAACGAGAAAAATAATCACAGTTTGCTATATATATAAATTTTCTCAGGCACGGGTATCCGCACGAAAATTTCTTGCAGACGCACAAGAAAGTATGCGTACTTTCTCATGCCACACTAAAATTTTATGCGGACATCCGCATGAGAGAACAAATCTCCCCCCCCTCTCTCTATATATATATAGGAATTTCTAAATTGCTTCTCTGCATATTCCTTTTGATTTTAAGTTAAATTGATATGTTTTCACCTATTTTGGAAAACTTATTCAACACTTCTACTATGCATTAAGAGCTTCACTCCTTCGATTATTTAGTGTGGATAGGAGAGCATGTTTGAACTTTTATGACATAATCTTGTATTCCCCTTTATTTTTAAGTCATTCAATCTCCTCGAGAAACTTTCATGCATGCTTATTTATCTTTTGATTCTCCTTTAGGTTCTCTCATAACTAGAGGGCTGATCTTCAGCTACGTTAACCAGATATGTCTTGAGATCTTTTTTTTTCCTCCTGGAACCGGTCTTTCATTCACATTAACATTGTTGTATCATTTATAATTTCTTAGACACTAGTTGCTGCGAACGTGTTCTGTCTTCTTCTGAAACCATGACTAACATTGTTAAAATGGGGCTCACTGAGCACTACCCCTCTAGATCTGATTCCTTTTGGTGTGTTAACCTTTCAGTTATATCATACTTATGTCTTGTCCAAGATCAGGGAAATGCCATGCGTGTAGTATGTTTTGTTATCTATGTTAATGTAACCAATTTTGAAGTCTTAACATACTTGTTTATTATTTAGTTTATAGTTCTTGTGTTGCATATATTTTTAAGTGTTCGAGAGAGAGGTTCAAGAATCTGTAATAGCTTTTTGATACTATTTTTCTGTAGGTGTTTTCTTAAAAATATGCGAACATTTAATTTATACACTTTCTCAACTATTTAAAATGGACATGAATGAACTTGTATATTTTCTTCATTACAAATGTATTGAGATCGACTCTTCCCTTACTATTTTTGTGTGTGTAGGAGTGGCTACTGCTTTTGCTTCTAGAGATGTCCTTGGGAATGTGCTTAGTGGATTGTCTATTCAGTTCTCAAAGCCTTTTTCGCTAGGAGATACTATAAAAGTAAGAAGAGCATGTGCATCATTGAAAGTTGATACTAATTTGTTTCTTTCAGATTGGCAATAAAGTTGGCTGAAACACAACTTTCTTTCAGATTTGCTACTTTTTGCTGAAACACAAACTTACTAACTTTTCATTTTACAGTGCCACAGTACGTGGAGGATTTATGTATTTATTGAAACGTTTCTGCTTGAGATTAAAGGAATTTTTATATATCAAAACTTCTCTATTTCAGATTAAATTTCATCCCTTTATATTATGTCATTGATTATTTTCGTAAATTTGTATTGCTGTTACGGGGAGAGAGATTTTATTCCCTGGTTTTCTCTTCCTGTGTTTGTTCTGATAAATCTGACTGATACCTGAATTCAACTACCATCCCTGCATCCTGGAATCCATTAGAAACCTCCCCTACCACTCGTCATAAAACTTTTCATGCATGTCCTATAAGGGAGGTCTTCAATTGATTACGAAAACTTCGCATCTGCTGAACCTCAAGAGAGATTTAATGAAATATACCCTCTTGTTTAGTTTCAGTGAATGGGTCAAAATAAAAATACCTATATGGCCCTCTTTATTCAGTTCTAGATAGCCTTAATCTAGCATAATTGTAGTATAATCCACGTAAATGTTCTTACCTTTTTGAAAAACTAAAATGAAAGAAATTTGTGCTTCTTGGCTCTTGTGCATATTTTGGAAAGTATTTCTTTTTCAATTTCCTTTTCTTTTCTTCTCTTTCTTTTTTTGCAGGCTGGATCTATTGAGGGTCAAGTGGTGGAAAAGGGTCTTACTACGACAACATTACTGAATGCTGAAAAATTTCCTGTAATAGTTCCAAATTCAATGTTTTCTAGTCAGGTGGGCCTCTTTTCCCCTCCATTTATTCTTGAATTCTTCTAGTCTCTTTTTCAAATTATCATGTTCACTATGACACTGTCAAACCAACTAACAGCGTGCACAGAAATCATATACTTGAAATCATGTTCATGCTAATTAACAGTGTTAAAATCATTTTAGTGAGGGATTATCGCTCATAGACTGCCATCTGTTATTCAGGTGCTCATGGACATTAACATTGAAATTCTAGTTACTGGCCTAAAACAGTCAATCTGCTTCAGGTTAGGAAATTAGTTGACAAGTCGTTTGGTTAAAACTGTTGAAATACCTTTACATTTGAAGTAGATTCAAGTATCCATTTCAGAAAGCTTAATGGATATAACACTTTAATTAATCCCTGGAGTCTATATTTTTAATGTTGATTGACATCCTTGAAAGAGCATGCTTGTGATCAGGGCTAAAATTTTATGCAGTTTTGCAATCCAATTAGAATTATGTCAGGTAATTCGATTGGTGATTTCAAAGTGCTCTAAGACGATTAAGTGGTAAAAATAACTTTTGGACATGGTATTACTTTGCTACACATTTGTGAAGTTCTAAATCCTTTCGTTTGTATTTTGGAGTTCCAGTATCTATTATAATCTTATGTTTTTTATGTCATTGTTCTAAAAAGACTTTAGTTTTAGTTGTTCAAATATTAATTCACACTCTCTTTATGCCTTGAATATGTATTTATCATATTCGTATGTGAATGCTTCAAGCCTTCAACACCAAAGCTAATAGTTCTGATGGTGAATACTCTACGGTAATTGCTCTGGATCTTTATTTGGATCTTGAAATGCTTGCGTGTAGTTATCATATTGCTGACACATCAATATCGAGGCTAAGCTCTGAACTTTCATCGTAACTGCTATGGATCTGTAATTAGAAGTGAGAAAGAAAATTTATCTTGAGGTGATCAAATTGACACAAAACAAAAAAACAACGCGAACAAAATTTAGTCGTGCATGATAGACAACTGTTGGGTTAACATTGTTCCAATACTAATGTATTTCAGTCACATAATTTGCATATCATCTATAGTTTTTAAATACAAGAGAAATTTGCAGGTAATCGTGAATAAGTCACGTGCTCAATGGCGTGCCCTGGTTCTCAGAATTCCCTTGAGAATTGATGATTTCGACAAGGTTCCCCAGATATCAGATGACATTAAAAGCATGCTAAGATCGAATACCAAAGTTTTCTTGGGCATGGAGGCACCTTACTGTTTCTTGTCTCAGATAGAAAGGTCATTTGCAGAATTGAATATCGGATGCAATCTCAAACAAATGGTAAAGTTTCTTTTTTTCCTGATGCAACTGCATTATCTTAAATATTTTAACTCATTAAAAAAACATTATAAATTCATCGTAAATAGCTTCACACCTGTTTGGTCTATAATTTTTGCTTGAATAAATTGTTAATTGATCTCTTTGATAGTCATTTGATTGATTTGCATATTTTGTTAATGTTTTGAATGCATAATGCTTGGACATA
>SKCR01051620.1:0-15347 GCA_019454045.1 Zanthoxylum bungeanum | reverse complement strand
CTTTTGCGAGAGTCCAACTCGTTTTGAGAATAAGTACTTGTAGTACGAATTCATGAATTATATCGAACTACTCGTCAAATCCAATTTAAGTCGTATTCAATACTAATCCTTATATTTAATTCCAAATTAATATTTACACTTTATTTGTGCTTTTATGACTTAGATTCCAAATCTAATTTATCGGGTCTCAAAGCCCAATTAACATCCAATGTCCGTTTAATTAAAGTCCGATGCGATGGGCTTTCAATTGATTTCATTAGGCTTGGGCCTTGGTCAATGTGGGTCAACCCAATTTCCAAGCCCAATAAGGAATCACCTCATTTGCCATAAAAATCAATATCAAGCCCATAAGGCCCAATTAAACATAAAAGCCCATTTATTACATTTGGACTTAATGGAGTGATTTAGGCCCATCTTTGGATCCAATCCAATTTGCCCAAACCTACTTGGTCCAACCAAGCCCATTATGCCCAAATATAATAGTTTAGGCCCAATTCAAAATAAGCCCAATTAATCAAATTTTAAAATTCCAAATTTTATAACTTAATTAATTAAAGTGTAATGTCATGATTAATCCTTTAAATCAATATTTCCAAAATATCAAATTAATCCATTAATCATATTTTATCTTAAATACATGTCCAACATTATTTAATCAAAAAATCAAGTCTCCTATGTGCTTCCATGCATTCGGCCAAGGTGATGAAAAATTACCGATTTCGTTTCAATCCAATCGAATCACAAATCGTCATTTTATGTTCGTTTAAAGTCATCCAATGATCTTATAAAACAAATCATCATCTCCATGGTCTAGGTAGTATTTGGCCAAGCCTCTCCAAGAGGGGAAAAATTAATCCAATTTATTTTTCATGAAATTGATAATGTATAAAACAATGTAACATACATTTAAGCATACTTAATCAATCAAAAATCATCAAATCATGCTCAATCAATTTTGCCCAAATATTACCCTAAATTTTTCATGCTCTTTAAGCTCTGATACCATTGTTGGAAATTCTAATCCATGTCCCAAGATCAAAAGAGCAAACACAATATATATAAATGAATGAAAACAATATTGAAGTATGGCGGAATCATACTCACAAAGATCGGAATGCGGATGCGTTGATGAAATGAAAAATTTCTCCTTGTGTGCAGTGAGGGTTTCGGTCAAGGTGAGTGGGGAAGCTCCAAGCCTTCTTTGATCCTTCCAAGCTCAAGATTAGTTTCCCATAACACCTTTGTATGATCCCTTGAAGGTGCTAGCCTTGTGTGTGATTTAATGTTCCAAACATACACAATTCTTCAAGCTTTTGCAACAATAAAAGTGATGTGATGGTTGAAGTGACATGTGGGCCCCAATGATTCCCGAATTGCGAGTGGGCCGCAAACACTCTCGGGCTCGGGTTCGATAATTCCGAATTAACGAACTTCGTCGCGACGTTATTTAAATCAAATTTAATTAAATAATTATGCCTAGCATAATACTATTCATGTCGCTAATGAATTAATTCTAAATTATTCGTTTGCCCGAATTAAAATCTAATTTTAATTCCGCGTCGAAATCGAATTTCGTTTAATATATCGAATAGATATTTGTTTGGACGATTAATTCCAAATTAATCTTTCTTTCTCTCTTCAAATTACTTTATCCAAGATAAAGTCTCTCCGCAATTAATCCAAGATTAATTAAGTTCGAATCTACGTCATCGGTGAATCTTCAGGAAGCGACCCAAGAGATCTCTGGATATGTTGGCAGTAAATACGGTCGTCGGACTATCCGAACACGTACGTACCAAGTACTACGTTTTTACCGATTTACAAGACAAGGTTTAGCCTCTAGCAAAACGCAATGCCTACCCAATTCTCCAGATATTCTTACTGGAATATAAGATCTATAACAGGCGTAGTTATAATACCGAGTAGATGTATAAAGTCCAGTATCGGATGATCACATGTAAGGCCTGTGGCTGGAGATGTGTCTGCCCCCGTACGATACATATATCGGACATCAAGCAACTAGTCTCTTTGAATCGGATAATCCTGACCTTGTCCATATTATCCCGATGGTTGCAACCATTATAGAGTACTAGTTCTATATCCTGCGCGATCATAATCTCCATATGTCTGAAGTGATACTTCCGTCTTGACATCACACCCCAATACAATCGATTCCCGATAAACCTAGAAGAGGTGTACACAGAAACTGTTAAAGCCCTGGACTACCAAAACTAAAGTCTACCGATTGTCGCAAGTACTAGCGATGCAAGTCTCAGGTTAATACCATATGCACCTACCCTGAAGCGGACTCCCATAGACACGCAGACATACTACCAATGGGATTCCGCGGGGGTCTATCCAGAGCGAAGCTATTTTCCGTACCATCGGTAAACACAACACAACCTCCTACCGCACTGCTAGTATCCTATACTCAAATATATGAGAACTATGCCGTTGTGCCCTCACAACACGCACAAGTGCAGTACTAGTCTATTCAGCATTATCGATGTCCAATCTCGATAATACTACGACTAGGGATATTAAATGATTAAACCTTTATGGATTGATACTGTCTCATATCATCTCAATCCGGAATTAATCATAGGGACTTTTACCATTTATATATCAAAGTAAATAAATACAAAACGGTAAAGCAATTTCAACATTACTACATAGTTAATTTTGTACAATAATACAATATCATTTACAAAATGTGACGCTATGGTCATAACTGTCTAACAAATCAACTATGTTTAGATACTAGTTGATGTACCGCAAGGCATTGTGCCTATTGGTACTATAAGTCTTCAAGGAAGACATACATGGATGGAACATACCAACGTATAAAGCTAGGCTTTTAGCGGAAAGGGTACCTACGTTATCAACATTGTGTTGATTACGATTCAACCTTTAACCTGTTGCCACGGTAAATCCATTTGGATAATGCTTTGCTAATGCTGGCATGTTTCATTTGTGAAATATGTTAGCGTAACGAGAAAATCGTTTTCCTGAAAAGGAAACCTTTTGGAGGATGTTTACAACATCCTGTCGGTTTTGTCTTACCAAACTAGCAAACGAGGTTTTCAGGTTATTCGATCCATGTTTGGATTGAAGCAAGCATAGGTTCTTCGAATTATCGTTTTGATGTAATCATAATAGCTTACGATTTAATTCAAACGAAATGATTCTTGTGTATATAAGAGGTTAGTGGGGAGCGCACTGACAGTGGCTGTCCTATAAATAATGATAATATGTCATTTATTCTTGGAAATGATATTCCATAATAATAATCGGTGAAAGCTTGGCTTTCGAGAAAACTCTCCGAGAATCGTACATTGAAAAATGTACGCAACTTGGTGTCTTATACGCTTTGAGCATATGGATTTACAAACAGGCCAATCCAAGTGATAGTCACTGGATTGAAATTAAGAACATCTGTTAGTATCTTAGAGAACTAAGGATGCCGTCATAGTCTATGGAGATTGAGAACTTGAAGTGACTGGGATCACTACTACAAGTTTTCTGAAACCGATAAGACGACTATAAGTCGCAAACGGTACTATACAGTTTGAATGACGGAACAGTTAGCTGGAAATCTTCCAAGCAAGATACTGTTACCGAATAAACAACAAATGTAGGTTATTGCTGCAGCTGAGGCAGCAATAGAAGCCTTCTGGGTCGATAATAATCTAATTAGATTTGATATAATTTCTGTTAGCAGCTGAGCTAGCTTTAGCACATGCTAAAGAATTATGGTTTCATCAACGATCCATATACATACTTCGATATCATCTGATTCGTTCGGATCATACATCGTGGCGATGTGAGATCGAATAAATCGCATCAGATGATAATCATGCAAATCCGCTGACGAAGTATTTCTCAGTAATTTGAGCCAAACGTACATAGTTCGGTGTAAGACACTCGATTTACTGGCTATAGGCCAAGTGGGAGATTGTTGGACAATTATGACCCATAAAGTCACTATTTGTACAGATCATGTGTGGTTGTACAAATTATCTATGTGACAAAGGAGATTGCACTCTTATCATTTGTTATTAGATCACCTAGATGTATAAATGATGAGAGGTCCTTGTGATTTGTTCCTGGACGGAGAATGATATGAGACAGTATCAGTCCACATAGGATAAATCATTAAATATCCCTAGTCAGAGTATTATCGAGATTGGACATCGATAAATACATAAAAGACTAGTATTACACTTGTGCGCGTTGTGAGGGCACAACGACATAGTTCTTATATATTTGGGTATAGGATACTCATGCAAGTGTAATAGGAGGTTGTGTTTTACCGACGGTACGGGAAAAAGCTTCGCTCTGGATAAACCCCCTTAGAATTCCATTGGTAGTATGACTATGTGTCTATGGATGTCCGAAATCAGGGTATGTGTATTTGGTCTTAACCTGAGACTTGCACCCCTAATACTTGCGATAATCAATATACTTTGATTGCGGTCGTCCAGGACTTTAACAGGTTCTGTGTACGCCTATGCTGGGTATATTGAGAATCGTAGTGTGTTGGGTGTGATGTCAAGACGGAAGTGTCACTCCAGTCATATGGAGATGATGGTCACGTAGGATACGGTACTAGTACTCTTAAGTACTGCAGTCATCGGGATAAAATGACAAGGTCATGTTTATCCGATTATAGAGACTAGTTACCAGACATCCAACATGTACTTCGTACGGGGCAGACACAATTCTAGCCCCAGGCCTAGAACGTGATCATCCGATACTGGATCGACATACGCAATACTACGTATACTACGCCTGATATAGATCCTTATTCCTGTAAGGATATTTATGGAGAATTGGGAGGCATGGCGCTTTTCTAAAAGCTAACATTGTCTTGTAAATCGATATAAATGTAGTACGAGGTACTTACGTGTTTGGATAGTCCGACGACCGAATTTACTGCCAACATATCCGGGGATCTCATGGGTCGCTTCCCAAAGATTCACCGATGACATATGACTCGCACTCTAAATTAATCTGGGATTAATTAGAAGAGAAAGAAAATTAATCTGGATTAATTGCAGAGATATTGTATCTGGGATAAATATCATTAAAAGAGAGATAACGGTTAATTTGGAATTAATCGAGAAATTAATATATTGATATATTAAACGAATTAGATTTCGACGTGGAATTAAAATTAGATTTTAATTCGGACGAACGAATTAATTTAGAATTAATTCGTTAGCGATGTGAATAGTAATTATGCTAGGCATGACTATTTAATTAAATTAGATTTAATTACGTCGCAACGAAAAATTCATTAATTTGGAATTAGCGAATCCGAGCCCGAGATTGTTTGCTAGCGCATTCATATTTCGAATTCGACTGCGGCACGCAAGCCAAATCAAGCGTCAAATCGCTAGTCGCAACTAGTGTCACATCATTCGTCAATCAAGTGATGCATGTCTTTCACTTTGAGTGATTGACGCAAGTCACTATTCATGAGTGATGTGAGTTGATGGAGGTTGATTGGCTTTAATTGCTTGACTTTTTGAAAGCCAAATTCACATTAAATGAATTTGAAATTCACATAAGTGTATTAGATACACTTTAGCGATCAACCAACTTCATCTCTCTCTCTCTCACACGCCCATGGGGAAAATTTCTTCACTGGTTTGGCAGTGAACTACCGTGAACCAAGAGAAAAATGGAAGCTTAGAGTCGTGATTTTGTGGCAAAATCGGGAGTGCTAGCACACTACGAAGTCATGCGAAGGTGATAGGGAAGTCCACCCATGAGCCGATAATCATTTGACGAAGCTTGGAGCTTGGATTCTTGGAGATGGAACCGAAAATGGAGAACTATGGAGTGCTCACTGCCGTGAACTGTCAAAGAGCAGAAATCGATTTTTTTCGTCATAGCGTCGCTCAACCGATCGATGTGAGTATTCTGCAACTTCATTGATTTGTATTCGCACTTATTTCATGCTTGTTTATGATCTTAGGACCTTAGCAAACACCAAAAGGTAGTAAATACGGTCATCGGACCATCCGAACACGTGCGTACCCCGTACCACGTTCTCACCGATTTACAAGACATGGTTGGCTTCTAGCAAAGCACCATGCCTATCCAATTCTCCAAAAATATCCATCGAGGAATATTATATGTATCAGACGTAGTAATACTATGTAATGCGTAATACGATCTATTATCGGATGTCACATGCTAGGCCTAGGGCTGGCTCTGTGTCTGCCCCGTACGAAGCATATATCGGATCCCGCGTAACTTGTCTTTGTAATCAGAAAGTCATGACCTAGTCATACTTTACCGATAGCTGCAGCATATAAGAGTATTGGTACCGTATACTGTGTGACCATCATCTCCATATGACTGAAGTGATACTCATATCTTGACATCACATCCAATACACTACGATTCTCAGTAAACCTATTACAGGCGTACACAGAACATGTTAATGCTCCGAACGACCAATACCAAAGTAAACTGATTGTCACAAGTAATAGCGATGTAAGTCTCAGGTTAAAGATCACATACACATACCTTGATTCGGATTCCCATAGACACATAGTCATACTACTAATGAGATTCTGAGTGGATCTATCCATAGTGAAACTGTTCCCGGTCCAACGGCTAACAGAACCTCTTATTATTACACTTGCATAAGTATCCAATACCTAAATATATGAAAAATATGCAGTTAAGCTTCCATAACGCGCACAAGTGCAATACTTGTCTATTCCGCAATATCAATGTCCAGTCTTGATAATACTACGACTAGGGATATTTAATGATTAAACTGTTTGTGGATTAATACTGTCTCATATTTTTTTAATCTGATTTAATCATATGGACTTTTATCATTATATATATATATCCAAGTAATCCAATTACAATAATGATAAAATAGCAATTTCCTTTCGTCACATAGTTAATTTGTTCAAAAACACAATTTCTTTTACAAATAGTGATGTTATGGGTCGTAATTGTCCAACAATCTCCCACTTGGCTCATAGCCAATCACTCAAGTATCTAACACCTGAATAATGTACATGTCGCTCAAAATTTTGCTGAGAAATAGCCTTCGTCAGTGGATCAGCAATGTTATCATCTGATGCCTTAGCTGCAGCAATATATTCTGCTTCTGTTGTTGAATCAGCAATAGTCTTTTGCTTTGAGGATTTCCAACTCACTGCTCCGTTGTTCAAACAAAATACATACCCTGATTGCGACTTACTATCGTCCTTATCGGTTTGGAAACTTGCATCGGCATACCCAGTTACCTCAAGTTCACCTTCCTCATAGACTAAGAAAGCATCATTAGTTTGTCTAAGATACTTAAGGATGTTCTTTATAGAAATCCAGTGACCGTCACCTAGATCGGCCTGATAGCGACTGCACATGCTCAAAGTATATTAGACATCAGGTCGCGTACATATCATGGCGTACATGATCTTTCTGACTACTGAAGCATATGTGATCCAAATCATTGCATCTCTCTCACATTGAGTTTTTGGACACATATCCTTAGATAGAGAGACGCCATGTGAGACTAGAAGCAGCCCTCTCTTGGACTGATCCATGTTTAATCTCTTCAACACTTTGTCAATGTACGAGCTCTGGGAGAGTCCAAGAAGCTTTGTAGATCTATCCTGGTAGATCCTTATGTTGGATAATATGACCCATAGCGTCACTATTTGTACAGATCAGGTGTTGTTGTACAAATTAACTATGTGACAAGGAAATTGCACTCTCATCATTTGTGATTAGATCACCATAGATGTATAAATGAAAAGAGGTCCATATGATTAGTTCCTGGATTGAGATGATATGAGACAGTATCAGTCCACGAAGGATTAATCATTAATATCCCTAGCCGGAGTATTATCGAGACAGGACATCGATAATGCGGAATAGGCTAGTATTGCACTTGTGCGCTTTGTGAGGGCACAACGACATAGTTCTCATATATTTAAGTATTGGATACTTATGCAAGTGCGATAGGAGGTTGTGTTTCACCGATGGTATGGAAACAGCTTCGCTCTGGATAGACCCCTCGGAATCCCATTGGTATTATGACTATGTGTCTATGGGAGGCTGAAATCAAGGTAGGTGTGTATAGTCTTAACCTGAGACTTACATCGCTAATACTTGCGATAATCGGTAGAGTTTGGTCTTGGTGGTACATGGCTTTAACCGGTTCTACGTACACCACTTCTGGGTTTATCAGAGAGTCGTAGTGTATTGGGTGTGATGTCAAGACGGAAGTATCACTTCAGTTATATTGGAGATGATGTCACGCAGGATACGGTATTAGTGCTCTTAAGTGCTGCGCGGCCATCGGGATATTATGACAAGGTCGTGTATATCCGATTATAGAGACTAGTTACCAGACATCCGACATGTGCTTCGTACGGGGCAGACACAAATCCAGCCCCAGGCCTAGCACGTGACTATCCGATACTGGGCCGATATACACAATACTACGGTATACTACGCTTGATACAGATCTATATATTCCTGTAAGAATATTTCTGGAGAATTGGGTAGGCATGGCGTTTTGCTAGAAGCCAACCTTGTCTTGTAAATCGGTATAAACGTAGTACGAGGTGCTTACGTGTTCGGATAATCCGACGACCGTATTTACTGCCAACATATCCGGAGATCTCATGGGTCGCTTCCTGAAGATTCACCGATGATGTATAACTCGCACTTTAATTAATCTAGGATTAATTAGAAGAGAGAGAAAATTATCTGGGATTAATGGCGGAGATATTTTATCTGGGATAAAATATTAATTAAAGAGAGAGAACGATTAATTTGGAATTAATCGATAAAATAATATATTTGATATATTATTAGAAATTGGATTTCGACGCGGAATTAAAATTGGATTTTAATTCGGGCGAACGAATTAATTTAGAATTAATTCGTTAGCGACGTGAATAGTGAATTCGCTAGGCGTAATCATTTAATTACTACGCGACGAAAATTCG
Organism: Zanthoxylum bungeanum; assembly: GCA_019454045.1. Lineage (NCBI taxonomy): Eukaryota > Viridiplantae > Streptophyta > Magnoliopsida > Sapindales > Rutaceae > Zanthoxylum > Zanthoxylum bungeanum. Next base: position 6,354 of record SKCR01051620.1, on the reverse strand, counting down.
TTATTAATTGGAATTAGCGAACCCGAGCCCGAGAGTGATTGCGAGCGCATTCGCATTTCGAATTCGAGCGCGGCACGCAATTCACATCAAGCGTCAAATCATTAGTCACATCATGCGTCAAATCAATTGTCACTTGAGTGATGTGACTTGACAACATGTCACTTTATTAAAGTGATGTCATGTGACTTAAAGTAAAAAGTAGAAGTGATATGGTGTTGGAAAAAGCATTAATAAAATTTTACTTTTTGACTTTTGGTATTTTGGAAAATTGAAAAGTTGTATATGGTTTATTTTATTTTTGGAAAATATATAAACCAAAATTACATTTTTCTTTTCCCACAATTCTCTCTCTCATTTACGGTTTCTTGTAGAAACCATTTTCCCTCTCTTTCTCTCCTCTCCCTCTCACGGCTCACTGCCGATTTCTTCTCAAAATTTTTGGTATGACCGAATCAAGAAGAGAAGCCAAGGAAGATGAAGAAGTGCTAGCACCCTTGGGTTATACATAGGTGATAGGGAAACGAATTTGTGAGCCTGGAAAGCTTGAAGCTTGGAGCTTCAATGGAGGTCATCAATGGCCGAACATGGAGGAGACCACCACCACCAACGCCGAGCAGTCCACCTGTGCGCAGCTCACTGCCGAGCAGAGACATGCAGTGCGTTTTTGGTCTTCGTAGCATCCAACCGATCAATGTGAGTTTATTCCGCACCTCCTTTGACATGTATTCACTCGTTTTTATGCATGGTTTATGATCTTGGGACTTGATTGAAACTCCGAAATGGTATCTTGAGCTATTGGTTGCATAAAACGAATTAGGGTTCTTGAGCAAAATTTGGGGCTTTTTGATTTAAGCATGATTTTAACAAATTGTTTGTTTAAGAATGCTTGTATATGAATAAATTAGAGTTATATGTAATCAATTTGATGAAAAATTAATTGGATTGATTTTCCCCAATTTGCTTAATGTTGGCCAAAACTTTAATTTGGGTAAACTCAATTTGAGCATCAAATGATTAAATTGTTTAGTATAGTATGCTTGAATGAGGTTGAATTGATGTTGTGCATAATCAATTTCATGAAATTTGGTTGGATCCATTTTTCCCCAAATTTTGGGCATGATAAATTTGGGTAAACTTGATTTTGAGCATGTTTAATGAAATTGGATGATTTAGAATGCTTGAATGTTGTTTAATTGATGATTGATTAGATCAATTTGATGAAAAGTGTTTGGAACAATTTTCCCCAATTTGCTTGTGATGGCCGAATTTGGCAAGTGCCCTAATGTCTTGGTTTTTTGATTTTTTGTTCATTGGATGACTTAGAAATCATTTGGGGATGTTGAATTTATGTTTGATTGGGTTCAATTGGATTGAATTTGATTTGGGCATTTTTTCCCATTATGGCCGAGACTTTAGCATGTATAAATTGGGTTTGATTTTGATTTAATTATGTTGGACATGATTAATTGATGTTAAGCATGATTAATTGGACAAATTTCATGTTTTGGAAACTTTGATTTGGGTAATTAATAATGCTATACACTTTAGGTAATTTAATTGGAAAATTTGGAATTTTTGAAATTAAATTATTGGGCTTAAAATTGGATTTGGGCTTTTAAGTTGTTATTGGGTTTATTGGACTTTGTTGTACAAAGTTGGTTTAGGCCAAAATTGGTTGGATCCAATTAGTCCCAAAACCGCTTCCAAAAGGCCCAAATGCGACTAATGAACCTTTAACGTTTAATTGGGCCTAATGGGCCTAAATTAATTAACGGAAGCTTTGTAGATCTATCATGGTAGATCCTTATTCCTAAAATAAAGGCTACCTCTCTCAGGTGTTTTATGGAGAATTTTAATGAAAGCCAAGCTTTAACCGAGTGTAGCATGGGAATGTCATTGCCAACCAGCAATATTTCATCAATGTATAGGACAATGAATGTCAGTGCGCTCCCACTAACCTTCATATATACATAAGAATCATCTTCATTTTGAATGAATTCATATTCTTTTATGATCACATTAAAACGTTGGTTCCAAGAATGCGATGCTTGCTTTAATCTATAAATAGATCGGTTTAACTTACAAACCTTTTTTGCATATTTTGGTACGAAAAAACCATCAGGTTGTTGCATATAAACATCCTCCAAAAGGTTTCCGTTAAGGAAAGCGGTTTTGAAGTCCATCTGCCATATTTCATAATCGAAATATGCAGCAGTAGCAAGTATTATCCGAATGGATTTAATCATGGCAACGGGTGAAAATGTTTCGTCATAATCGACACCATGTCGTTGACGATACCCTTTCGCAACAAGCCTAGCTTTGTACGTTTGTATGTTGCCATCCATGTCTGTCTTCCTCTTGAAGACCCATTTACAACCAATAGGCTTAATGCCTTCTGGTGTATCAACCAGTTTCCAAACTTGGTTGGTACACATGAATCCATTTTGAACTTTATGGCTTCTTGCCATAAAGCGGAGTCGATACCTTGTATCACTTCCTCATACATAGCTGGTTCATCTTCCTCAATAAGATTAATGTCTACATAAGGTGAGATCTGAAACCCATACCTCTCAGGTTATTTTCTGACTCTCTTCGACCTACGCGGTTCTTGTGTATTAGAAAAATGTGGAACAGTCTCATTCTTGATGGACTGTTCGTGTTCCGTGATGGGGTCGGTGCTAGGAACAGTATCACTTCGATTTTCATCGAGTTCTACTATCCTCCCACTTGCCACTGCATTCATGAATTCCTTTTTAGGAAAACCGCATGGAGAGTAACCAATATTTTGTTCTCTTGTGGGTTGTAGAAGTAATATCCTTTGGTTTCCCTATGATAACCTACAAATTTGCAGTTATCAGATTTGGGTTCTAATTTGGTACCATCCAAACGTTTAACATATGCCAGCATCCCCAAATCTTCAGGAATGAGAAACCCGGTTTCTTTCCTGTCTATATTTCATATGGAGTTTGTCCAACAGATTTTGACGGAACCTTATTCAAAATAAGTATTGCACTATTTAATGCGTATCCCCAGAAGGAAATCGATAGCTCTATGCGACTCATTATTGACCTTACCATGTCCAACAAAGTTCGGTTTCTTTGTTCGGACACACCGTTCAATTGAGGTGTTCTGGGAAGACTCCACTGTGAAAGAATACCATATTCTTTCAAGTAATTTTGAAACTCATTTCTTAAGTATTCTCCAATGCGGTCTGACCGCAATGTTTTAACACTTTTGCCAATCTGTTTTCTATTTTGTGTCGAAACTCTTTAAATTTCCCAAAAGTTTCTGAATTGTGTTTCATAAGATACACATAACCATAACGCGATGCATAATCCGTAAAGGTTACAAAGTATTCATATCCACCTCTATCCTGGCTAGACATGGGCCTGTTAGACATTATGACCCATAGCGTCACTGTTTTGTAAATGATATTGTATTATTGTACAAAATCAACTATGTGATAATGAAATTGCCTTTTGCCGTTTTGTAAATTATTTACTTTGATATATTGATGACAAAAGTCCATATGATTAGTTCCGTATTGAGATGATATGAGACAGTATCAACATAAAAGGTTTAATCATTAAATATCCTTAGTCGGAGTATTATCGAGATCGGACATCGATAATGCTGAATAGACTAGTATTGCACTTGTGCGAGTTGTGATGGCACAACGGCATAGTTCTCATATATTTAAGTATTGGATACTTATGCAAGTGTGATAGGAGGTTGTGTTTTACCGATGGTACGGAAAACAGCTTCGCTCTAGACAGACCCCGCGGAATCCCATTGGTAGTATGTTTGCGTGTCTATGGGAGGCCGCATCAGGGTAGTTGTATATGGTCTTAACCTGAGACTTGCATCGCTAGTACTTGCGACAATCGGTAAACTTTGGTTTTGGTGGTTCGGGGCTTTAACCGGTTCTGTGTACGCCTCTTCTAGGTTTATTGAGAATCGTAGTGTACTGGATGTGATGTCAAGATGGAAGTATCACTTCAGACATATGGAGATGATGATCATGCAGGATACAAAACTAGTACTCTATAAAAGGTTGCAACCGTCGGGACAATATGACCAGGTCAGGATTGTCCGATTTAAAGAGACTAGTTGTTTGATGTCCGATATATGTTTCGTACGGGGCAGACACATTTCCAGCCCCAGGCCTAACATGTGATCGTCCGATACTGGATCGATGTACGCGATACTACGGTTATACTACGCTTGATAAAGATCTAATATTCCAGTAAGAATATTTCTGGAGAATTGGGTAGGCATGGCGCTTTGCTAGAAGCCAACCTTGTCTTGTAAATCGGTAAAAACGTAGTACGAGGTACGTACGTGTTTGGATTATCCAACGACCGTATTTAGTGCCAACATATCCGGAGATCTCTTGGGTCGCTTCCTGAAGATTCACCTATGATGTTTGATTCGAACTTTATTAATCTTGGATTAATTACGGAGAAACTTTATCTTGGATAAAATGCCTTATTAGGAGAGAGAGAGAGATCGATTATTTGGAATTAATCGATTAAAATAATATATTCGATATATTATTAAACGAAATTAGATTTCGACGCGGAATTAAAATCGGATTTTAATTCGGGCAAACGAATTAATTTAGAATTAATTCGTTAGCGATCTGAATAATAATTCCGCTAGGCGTAATTATTTAATTCTCGTCGCGACGGAAATTCGTTAATTCGGAATTAGCGAATTTGGGCCCGAAAGTTTTTGCGGACACATTCGTATTTTGAAACGGGTGGAATCCGCAAATCACATCGCGATATCTCATTACTTGACACGAATAGATGATGGATGTATCTAGTCACCTTTATGGGATGATACATTGTCTCTATTCTCAATGTGAGATAATGATGGCATATGATGAATTTTCCTTTGGAGGGAAAACCTTTCACGGTTTTTGAAGGGTTTTTTAAATAAAAAATTCATTTTGGTATTTGATATCTTATCATTGCTTTTCATTTGGTCTCTCACGGTTTTGGAAACAAAAGGAGAAAGAAAATTGAAAAGTCTAACACTCCCTCTTCCTCTCCTTTGCTCACGCCGTGAGCTTCAAACCAAAGGCAGAAAAATCATTTTCATTTCTCCATTTTGCTAGCACATTGAAGGATCAAAAGAGGTGATAGGGAAACAACCTTGGAGCTTGGAACACTTGAAGACTTGAAGCTTCTCTTCCTCTTCATCTTGGCCGAAACTTCCACCTTGAAGACTCAAGGATTGTCTTCACCATTTTCGTCACAAAGCTTAGTAAGTATGATTCCGCCATGTTTCTAGCTTTGCATGTATGTTATTGTATTTCTATGGCTTAATCTTTCTTTGGGACTAATTATAGAAACCAACAATGGTATCATGGAGCCATGTTTAAGCATGAAATACATTAGGGTTAATTTGGGGAAAATTGATTGAAGCATGTTCTTGTTAAATGGATGCTAAAGTATGCTTATATGTATGTTATATGATATATTACATGATCAATTTTAAGAAAAATGCATAGGATGATTTTTCCCCAAAGTGGTTGTCTTGGCCGAATGTGGAGGTGCTTCCATTGGTTTGGAATTTTTCATGCACAAGTTTATTTGATGACTTAAGCATGATTAATGTATGATATATGATATAATACATGATCAATTTTGAGAAAAATGCATTGGATGATTTTTCCCCAAAATGTTGCTTTGGCGAATGTGAGGTACTTCCACTAAGTTGAATTTTGCATGCACAATTCATTAGATGATTTGAGTATGCTTAAATGTTTGTAATATGATATATCCATGATCAATTTTGAGAAAAAGCATTGGATAATTTTTCCCCAAAATTGATGCCTTGGCCGAATGTGTAGGTCATTTTACTGGTTTGGTATTTTGCATGCACAAGTTCATTAGATGATTTGAGTATGCTTAAATGTATGTAATATGATGTATTACATGATCAATTTTGAGAAAAATGCATTGGATGAATTTTTAACCAAAATTGTGTTGGTTTCTATAATATGTCCCAAGGAAAGATTAAGCATTCATGAAATACAACAAAGAATATATATAAAAGACGAAGTATGGCGGAATCATACTTACAATGCTTTGTTGATGAAGAAAAACAAACCAAATGGAAGCTCCAAGGTGGATGACTTTCGGCCAAGGAAGACAAGAAGAAGGAAGCATCAAACTTTGTGTATTCCTTGCTCTATGATGGTTTCCCTATCACCTCTTTTGATTCCTTTAAAGGTGCTAGCCTTGCATGTTCCAAACAACAACCTTTTCTTCAAGCTTTTGGCAACCAAAATGAAGAAGATGAAGACCAAAAACTGCATGCAGTTTTCGGCCAAGTGAGAGAGAA
>SKCR01051619.1:0-15340 GCA_019454045.1 Zanthoxylum bungeanum | reverse complement strand
AATCAAAATTTGGAACCACCATATATTTTGATAGACCCTAATCAAAATTTGGGGACTACAATTAAGAGTGATCCAGTTGACAAGGGTCAATACCAAAGATTGGTTGGAAAATTGATATATTTGTCTCATACTAGGCCAGATATTGCATTTGTTGTCAGTGTAGTGAGTCAATTTTTGCGTTCCCCATGTGAAGTACATAAAAAGACAGTTTTGAAAATTATAAGATATTTGAAAGACGCCCTTGAAAAAGGTTTACTCTTCTCAAAGAATTACCATCTTCAAGTAGAATATTATGCATATGCTGGTTGGGCAGGTTCAAGTATAGACAGAACGTCCACATTTGGATATTGCACGTTTATTGGAGGAAATCTCGTCACTTTGAGAAGTAAAAAATAATCAGTATTAGCTCGATCTAGTGCTGAGGCTTAGTTCAGATCAATGGCTCAAGGAATTTGTGAATTAATGTGGTGAAGATATTATTAAAGGAATTGCAGGTTGCTAGAATAGATACAATGAAACTATATTGTGACAACAAAGCTGCTATTAGCATTGCTCATAATCCAGTTCAACATGACAGAACTTAACATGTTGAAGTTGATAAACAATTTATCAATGAGAAGATAGAAGATGGTCAAATATGTATTCCATTTGTTACCGGCAAAGAACAATTAGCGGATATATTTACCAAAGGGCTACCAAGACCTATTTTTCTTTCATGGGTTAGCATGCTTGCAATGATAGATATCTTTGAACTAGCTTGAATGGGAGTGTGAAAAATAATTGTAAGAGTGATTATAGGAGATTATGTTGGAATTTCTAAGATATGATTGTGTAATCTCCTAGATATGATTGCACAATCATTGTAATTATGAGTAGATTTAGATTCTATTTTTATATTAGTCTTATGCCTATATAAGGCCATATTCCTTGTATAGTTTGATTTATTCAAATAAAGAATATTCTATTTTTTCAACACATAATAATCACGGGAAATTGCATTCCTTAGATTGAAGTCTTGATCAGACAACTGAATGAAAGATTTGCTCTCAAGGACCTTGGAGAGCTTAGTTTTTTTCTTGGCATAGAAGTTACAAGAAGAAGTAGTGAGCTAATGTTGTCTCAGAGAAATACATTGTTGAGTTACTGGATAAAATGAAACTCAGAGAATACAAGGGTGTAGACACTCCCTTTAGCACCACAGACAAACTCTCAAAATCTGAAGGTGAGGCCTTCAATGATGCAAAGTTGTGTAGACGCCTTACAAAAAGTCTGCAATATACCGTGCTAACCAGACTTGAAATTGCCTACTCGATAAACAAATTAAGGCAGTCATGACAAAGTCTTGGGTTCTACATTAGGTTGCTTTGAAAATGATTCTAAGATATCTAAAAGAGACAATAGACTTTGGCCTTATTTTCAAAAGGAATGAAGACCTTGAACTTGCGATCTATACTAATGCAGACTGAGGATGTGATCCTGATGACAGAAGAACAACCAGTGGATTCTGCATGTATCGGGGTGGAAATCTCATCAGCTGGAGCTCAAAGAAACAAAGTGTAGTTGCAAGATCAAGTGCAGAATCAAAATAGAGGGCAATGGCCTTAGCCTGTGCTTAAATCTCTTGGACATGTTCACTCACGAGTGAACTCAAGATAGACCTAATAGGGACTCCACTCATTTTAAGTGATAGCACAAGTGCAGCAGCTATTACAACCAACCATGTACACCACTCAAAAACAAAACACATTTAAATGGATCTTCATTTCATAAGGGACAAAGTCAGCAATGGAGAGATTGAAATATAGTTTACATTCCACGTGATGATCAGATTGCATATGTCTTGACCAAACCATTACCCTACTCAAGTTCAGTTATTTCAGAAGCAAACTTAAGGTACTGCATAGAATCTTAAGTTTAAGAGGGGGTGTTGAGAACAAGGTTGCTGATGATGAAGTATAACAAAGAAAGATACTGAGCAATACTGTTACATCAGCCGAGGTGTATCTGCCAACACAGTCAGCAAGCCATGTTGATATTTGGAGCATGCACACATGTGATAGAAAGAGTGACATGACAATGATAACTTGGCAAATCTGTGTAACCGATTTTGCCATTCCTCTCACTCATTAAAATGCACATGCTCATCTAATAATTAGCAGCAAAATCAAGAGAGGTGTGATTGGCTAATACAGTTGTAATATTCAGAATTTGTTATTGTAATTCACGTGTAACACACTAATCACAACCTATATAAAGTGATCACTATCAATGAAAAAATTAAAGCTTCATTTCAACAAAATCTTCCATGTGCTTTCTTATTTTGATGTCTACTCTACTATGCCTTAATCCTCAAATAATAACTAGATATAGATAAACTCGCGTGTTGCTTTGGTTTTCATTTTCTAAAAAGAGAACAAAAGATAGGTAACAATGACCAAAGTTGAAGCTGGTTTAATACGCCAAGTTAACACGACAATCCTACTAAATAAAGTCGTATATCAAAGTAAGAGTGTGATATTCTAATTATATCATGTATTTTCAATACATCTCAATATCCCTTTATACAGGTATAAGATCATAATGATGTACATAGAACACAAAAAAAACATAAATGAAACTTGTAGAAATTATAGTACATTGTAGAAATCAAAATGTGTAAAAATTTAATATATCATAAATAATGATTAAAGTGAGTCGTAAGTATCAAAATGTGTGGAAACTCAATATATCATAAACAATCATTAAAGTACGTTATAGATATCAAGATATGTAGAAATATAATGTATCATAAATATTGAATATAGTGAATTATAGATATCAAAATGTGTATGAATTCAATATACTATAAATATTAGTTAAATTAAAGACTTAAATATAATTTTGTCCATTGATTTTCATGGTGCCATGTGGCAGCACTAGTGGTGATATGGGACAAAAATATATGTAAGTATGAAGTATGATTCCGACTTTGTTATTTAATGTTCTGGTTTGCCTCTAGCCTGGTGTAGAAGCGAAACGGGGTTTACCACTATGTCTATGAAGTCAGCGACCATGAAACTGTTAGACTCGCAACCCGTAGAGAGTACAGATAGTCCATTGGGGACTAGTCGAATAATAAAAGAGTCACCTCATAATATAAGACACTAAGAATGACTTAAGGCCGCACTACACCCCTCGCAAGGTCCGACCTTAAACCCGTTTGGGTTCGGAATGGTCTCTTACCGATACTAGTATAATATCTAGGTTCAAAGGAAATATCACAATATCTTATAATGCATTAACACATGGAAGCAGTTTATAGAACACGCAACAGTGCATTAAATAATAAAGGTAGAAAAGATACCAATAGATGTTATAGGCTCAAGAATCATCAAAGCAGTAATAAAGCAAGCATATTAGAGCATATATCTCGCTGACCTGGCCTCGTAGAAGCCTGGCCGGACATGAACATGGTCGATCAGATATGCTATTGGATTTGAAATGTCCAGCCGGACTTATTTGAAGTCTGGCCAGACGAGTAGCGTAAACTAGGAAGGCTGGAAACACAGAGTCACACACACATGGCAATAATGACAGATTGGACAATGTTATAGCAACAATAAAACAACTAAAACAAGAACAATGAAAGTCCACCGAGACAGTAAGTAATAACAACACCATAGACAAATGAAACAGATGCAAAGTCTGGCCGGACGTTATTCATATCATCAATGTCTTGTCGGACTTACTTGAAGTCTGACTGGTTATGCAGAAACATAAATATATAAACAGAAAAATTACAAAATAGTATAATGATAAGCAACTCAATAGTAATTAAATGGCTATAAAAGCAAACAAGATATAACTAATATCTCACCTGATCTTCGGTCGGACTTATTGCAAGTCTAGTTGAATATCGATCGTAACACACGAACATAACAAGGCAGAGACATGCATGGAATGATAATAACAATGACATAATAGCAACGAAACTAACAAGACAATGACTAAACCAGAATGAGACAAACGTCTCACCGGTCTGGCTTCGAAAAGTCTAGGCGGACATCACTTGGATGTCCGGCTAGATATACAGTGAGTCCGACCAGACATCATGCATGTAACCATATACAGAAACAGGAACATGTATCAATAGATTAAAACAACAACAAACAATAAAGACTAATTATGAAAAATCGGCCTTTTATATAATCATTTCCTAATGGTACATGGAGTTGTATCCTATATCCAGATCATATTACCGTCTATTCAAAATTGGCCTTGAAATTTACATGCATGTTTTCATCCTATATATCAATTGGAGTCATATATGGCCGAACATATGTTGACTTATGTATGTCTGACCAGACATACTGTGTCAGAACAGTATTGTGAAACGAATAGAAATAGGTGCCCTCAGGTACTCAAGTTATACTTTAAGTATGTTTGGCTCGTAAGACGCCTTTGAAAATTGGTTAGCTAGCTGAGTCGCATGCTAGAAGAGTAGAAATTTCAGGAATTCTCTATTTTACTCTCGGTGTTTTGGTCTTTTACTGTTTTCAACTTTGTTCTCACTATTTTCTCTTTTTCACCCTCAGCTTTCTCTTTTTCTTCCTCTCGTTCTTTTACTCTTTTTATTGTTTCCAATTCGTAAATGAATCGGCCTTTTATAGGCAATAGATTGACAGGATAATAACATATTTAATAATAAAAATAAATCATGAAGTAAATCGCTTAGCTATTTGGTTTAATCAAACTACTTCACTGGATAACCACAGCTCGATACATGTCCAGTCGGATTTAGGATTTCAAATATATATTCGACCGACTAATAGAGGTCTGGTCGGATATAAGGGATGCGCGGGTGGCTGTTTATGTTTGAGAGAAGTCTGGCCGAACATAGGTGATGTCCTACTGGATGTTAGAGGTCTGGCCGGACATCCCAGACTGCTTTCTTAATTTTCTAGAGTTTATATCCCTTCCGACATTTGACATTGTAACTTTCCAAACTTTCAAGTAGTGCCCATGTACAAAACTCATCATCGGGGCTATGAATAAAAATATATTATCTACACCTGGAGTCCAAATTCATGTTATGAATAGTTTTTGAATTTTATTATCTTTGCCATTTATTTATTTATTTATGTCAATTGTAGGTTCCCGAACAAAAATTTGAGTTGGAGAAGAAAATATGACTACACAGATATTAACTCTGCTACCCAAGCAAGCGTTTGTGATCAAAGATTACCTATAATAAGTCACTTGATTAGATAAAGTACTTGTTTATTTTTCATATAATTATTAAATAATATTAAAATAGAATCGAATTAATTTGGAACAACGTTGGGGCAAGTCCATACGCAAGTCCCTAAAAGGTGTGGCTTGGTGGTAAAAGGCTTAGGATTTGGTTGTCGGGTCCTGGGTTCGAGTCCGGGGTGTATTTCTTGTAAGATCTTGGGGCAACCAAGTGTTTTACCCCCTCCGTTTAAGCCCGAGTCAGGTGGTTTGAATGAGAGTTTTTTTTTTTTTTTTAAAGTTCATACCCAAAAGAATTGTGAAAGGTTTAATTTGAGACAAAGCTACAAATCTCCAATTATTAGCTAATAATTCGAGTGAAAGCTAATGAAACACTCCAAAGCCTTTGAGAGCTAATTTGTTGAAAATGATTACTATTTATTAATGGCTACCTCGTACAAGCTATATCACCAAGTGATGACTTACAAAAATAACTAACCACTAACTAACTTTACTAATCTTTTCTAACTAATTGTTACTAACTAAACTATAATCTTGATGTGTAGCATTACCTTCCCTATCAAATGGACTTTGTCCTCAAGGTCATACAATCGTGACAGAGGATGTTAATCAATAAGCCTTCATGAAATAGACCATGCAAGCCATTCCAAGAGCTATGCAAGAGTATAGAACAATAATTCTGTAAGCAAGATTGAATACTAAGAGCGACTATAGACCTTAACCATGCCTGTAAGACAATTACGGAAGCCTGTATATTTTTTTTTCTGAATATAAACAACAACATGATGTAGAATTTGCACGTCACTAGTGTGTGTAAAACCAAATTCTGAATGTGAACTGCAGCCAGTGGGATTACGGCCAAAACACATGGTAATGCTGCCACCATGAATTGTAATATCTTTCTTTCTATATGAACCCAAAGTAGCTTCTTACTCCCAACAACATATTGTCATATGGCAAAGTCACTGTGAATGCTGCAAACACCAAACAAGGCTTGCCAAACTAGCACATCAAGCTTCACAGCCATCTGCTCGAAGAAAGTTTTAGCTTCATTTATAAGTCATGCCCTGTGTAACGCACCTATACTTCAAGCTTGTCCAGGGCCAATGTCTTACCTTTGGCCGTTTGTGTTGTAGTGCTAGTGTGCACTTTTGTATTTTCCTTATTTTATTTTATTTTCTATTTCATGAGGTGACAACTCAAACATCATGTGTGTTTCCTAGTGCCACTTGTGTAATGTCTTTAAAACCTCTTTAGGGGGGTGACCCGGGCACCTTAGAAGGGCATTGACCACCAGCATACTAGGGGCTTAAGCTGTGTACTCCATCGCCCTTAGTTGGCTTGTTTAATGAAATATACTCTCTTTGATGTCTCATTACTTTGTCCATATGTGATGCTTGAATGTTTATGCAGTATGTCTATTATATGCTTTCTTGCCTCGTGCCATACGAATGTGTGTTTGTCGTTGTATGCTAAACTCTGTCTCATAATAATGCTCACCTTATGCTAATGGCTAACCAGGAGCTTGTCCTTGCAGGCTCAATTCTAGGCTGACTTGTTAGACGCAACGTTAACAAGTGCCGCACAGACCCAACATGGCGACCCCAAAGTTTGGCCCGTGACAGTTGGTATCAGAATGCAATTCAAAGATTGAATCTTAAAATGGCTGCGAAATCATCTACAAAAATTTGCTTGGATGCTGTCGAGAAAAAAACGAGTAGCTATTGATGCTACATCACAATGCTAACGAAGAAAACTATGGATGTCGAAAACTTCAGGCAAACTATCAAGGTACACGAAACTCTAACGACCAGGGTAAGTGCCTTAGAGACCAAAGCTACGGGCGCTAGCACAAGTGCTCCATGAGAAGAGGGACATGGTGATGATTGTCTAGACGTAATAAAATCTTTGAAAGAACAGTTGGCCGAGTTGAGCGTAAGGGTGAACCTCACTGCCCTTACTGTCTCAAACAGACCAACAACTAATTTAAATATAGAGTAGAAAAGGTCCAAAGTTCCGGAGCCTAGAGCGTACGAGGGCGTTAGAGATGCACAAGCACTCGATAACTTTCTCTTTGACATGGAGCAATATTTCAAGGCTTCTTGAATATAAGAGGAAGATGAAAATGTCTCAATAACCTTGATGTACTTTTCTGGAGATGCGAAGTCGTGGTGGAGAGCAAAACACATGGATATCCAGGAAGGGCGGTGCACCATCAACAATTGGGAAGATCTAAAACATGAGTTAAAAGTCAAATTCCTATGAGGTAATGTGGCTTAGATGGGTCGACGACAATTGCGAGATTTGAAACATACGAGTACCGTCAGAGAATATGTGAAGAAGTTCTCAGGATTAATGCTGGATATTCGAGACATGTCCGAGCAGGACAAGCTCTTCTATTTTATAGAACTGAGTTACAAAGGCAGCGGGTAAAAGATTTTCCCTCCGCACAAGCTGTGGCAGAGTAATTAACATATTACTCGCTTGAGGGTCCTCCGTTAAAGAGGTCTTTGCCTGCACCCACTAGTCATGACAATGGGAACAAGAAGGCCAGAAATTAGTGCAACGACAAGAGTGGGGGAGCAGAAAATAGAGGGGAATCAAGTTCCTCGAGCTCTAGATGGCCTTCACCTCAGAATGGTCCACCAAACGGAAATAAGCCCTTGAATTTTTGGAAATGTGATGGGCCGCACCGAGCTATGGAGTGCCCTAAGAATTCTAGAATGACAGCCCTTTTAACATAAAAAGAAGAAAGAAGAAGAAGAAGAAGAAGAACGTCGAGCGTCCGAGGAAAACCCAGAAAATGAAGAATCTGGTCGAATTATGGCATTGAGGATGCTTAACGCCCTGAACAAACAACCAGAAACTCAGAAGGTCTTGAGAAAATGCCTTAAGTTTGTTGATGCGTGATGAGTGGAAAATATATCAATATTTACCGCCCCTTTTACTTAATATTTTGTTTAGTTTCTCGGGTTTGATGAACATTTTGATGTGTTTTAATTTATTTTACAGATAAAATAATATTAGGACTCAATGAAATCATTTAGGACGAAATGTGGGTCAAATAAGGGTAAAAATTGGACTTGACATATTAATTTTGGAGATTAGAAACTTGAAAGGGCGTTCTAACGAAGTGCAGTTTCGAAAATACCAATTTTGCGCAATTGTCGTATTTTGCGCATAACCTTTTACTCTGATATCGGATTGAGCTAATTCAAGTTCCAGATTAAAAATAACTCAAAGATCTACAACTTTGAGGAATAAAATAATTTCGAATTCGGAATATTTCATGACCGAAATTGATGAAATACCTGTAAGTGTGTTATATGTAATTATTAAAGTCATTTTCAAAACAAAAAATAAAAAAATAAATAAAAAATAAAAATAGTCAAGCTCCCACCAAACATGATAGCAATTAATAATGGATTTGGTGGAGCAATTAGTGGAGCAATTAACAATGGATTTGGTGGAGCATTTAATAATGGATTTGGTGGAGGCAAAATTTTGCCTATAAATACCAAACCATTTCATTTGTAAATTTATACTTTCTTCTTTGAAATTCCTTAAGAATAACTAAGAAGATTATATCTTGTTTGTTTATTTACAGCTTTCAGTAATTAATTTCCGCTTTCGCACTTTATTTTCTTTACTTTTCAGTTTTTACTTTCCGCAATTTACGTTTACGCACAGTACTTTCCTTTCTTTACTTTTTCAGTTTTTACTTTTCAAGCAATGAGGAGGTAACTCCCCCTTACTGGGATAAAAGGTAAAGCTTTTATTATTGCTATTTAGATTAATCTCCCCTAATTATAATATAATAACTATTTAAAATCTGATTTAACGAGGATACCGCCGTATTGGTCGATTGGATATTAATTATAAATTGGTTTTAACCTGACTAAGCGAGGATACCGACATATTGGTCGGTTGGTAATTAATTATTAATTTGACTTAATCAGGATACCGCCTATATGGCTGGTTGGTAATTATCACGCAAAGTTAATATATTATATTAAGGGAGATATCTGAAATAGTAGTAATAAAAGTGGATCCTTTTACCTCAGCATTTTCTTTATTGTACTTTTATTTTATTTACTTTCAGCATTTACTTTCCAGTAATTTACTTTCCAGTAATTTAATTTCCAGCATTTACTTTCCTGTAATTTAATTTCCAGCATTTACTTTACGTCTTTTCTTTTATTTAAGTTGTTACTACCCGTAAATATGTGTCGTAACTAAGCCAGTTATCTGGGGTTGTGATGAAATCCAATATCACCGGTTTATAAGAGGTTAAATTGCAGTTTGGGTAATATAAAGGTTTATTTATTGAGCCTTAATCCTAATGATTTTTATTAACTGGCCATTAATAAAATTGAACTGGAAAACTTAAAATGAACTTGGAAAAAAAGATTTTAGGTTAAAGACCTTAGACTTATAGCCCACGATCTTCTTTGAGGATAGATAACCTTTTAATAGATTTCCTTACATAATATGAATATAGCTGTCGGGCGGGGGTAGCCATAATTGGAACTTAATCTTAATGAATTCATATAACTTGGTTAACATATGAATATGATTAATTGGGTTATACTGGGTATTTGTATTTGATCATCGGAAGAGGCTTTTACATAATTTTGTGTTCCTGGTTAATAAGCCAATATATTACACAAATGTAAAATAACCACTTCATCTTTTAAAAAGATATTGGAAGGATTCACAACCCTGGATAGTTTTATAAATTTGAATTTTCTTCAATGTACTTTCAAGCAATTTTATTTACTTGTTTTAAGTATTAAAGTCACCACCCAATCAAACAATTAATCCATTAGATACTTGTAAATAATTAACTTCATAAATTAATAACAAAAGGTTTTAAGTCCTCGTGGGATCGATACTTTTTATACCACTTGAACGATACGTGTGCTTGCATTATACTCGTGTGATTACGCCGGTCAAGTTTTTGGCGCCGTTGCCGGGGACTTATTTATCTTTCACTATTAGTTTTGGGGTTGGATACGTTACTTGTATCTAATTTCTTTTTACTTATTGTTGTTGTTTTCTTTTGTTTCAGGTTCTCAGTCACTACATGAGACGAACCAGAAGCTTTGAACTCCGTCCGTTTGATCCTGAAATTGAAAGAACCATCAGACAGTTGAGAAAGGAAAAGCGAGAAGGCCAAGAAGCACTAATCAACATGGAACTTGAACCTTTAGAAGTTGCACCACTAATTCTCATTCGAGACAGAACTATTCCGATGGTTGACGGCTTCATTTCCTGTATTGTATGTCATCTCTTACCAGTAAATGCATGTGACATCAAAACATGCATCCAGATGATACAACAGTCAGTCCAGTTTGGGGGGAATGCAACTGAAGATCCTAATGCCCACATCAGCAACTTCTTGGAAGTTTGTGGCACTTTCAATTACAACAGAGCATCAGACGAAAGCAATGAGACTGCGAGTTTTTCCATATTCCTTGAAAGACAGAGCAAAAGCTTGGCTACATTCACTACCAGTAGGTTCTATCACAACTTAGAAAACTCTAGCCACCAAATTCCTTGCAAAGTACTTTCCACCAGCCAGAACAGCAAAACTGAGAAATGACATCATATCCTTTGTACAACTTGACTCGGAAACTCTCTACGAAGCTTGGGAAAGGTACAAAGATTTGCTCCGGAAATTCCTCACCATGAGATTCCAAAATTGCATCAAGTCCAAACTTTCTATAATGGACTTTATGGATGATGAGAACCACAATTGATGCTGCTGCTGGAGGAGCTTTGATGGCAAAAGAAGAAGATCAAGCCTGAGACTTAATCGAAGAAATGGTTAACAATAATTTATTGTGGCCAATAGAAAGGGCATGATTCAACGAATTGCAGGATTATGAAGTTGGAGCTAACTCAACAGTGAATACTAAGTTGGAGCAAATGTGCAAAAGCCTGGAAACACTTAGCACGCAAGTTGTAAACATCGCCAGAGCCACAAGTTCACCATTTGGAGGGGCACCAGAACCAAACCAACATGAAGAAATGGTGAACTATATCAACAATTTCAACAGACAGGGGAACAATCCATATTCCAACACCTACAATCCAGGGTTGAGGAATCATCCCAATTTTTCATGGAGCAACAATTCAGGGCAAAAGAACAATCCACCACCCGGATTCCAATAGCAAAATAAAGGCCAGGAGTATGAAAAAGAACCAGGAATAATAGAAGTGCTGGCCCAGTTGAAAAAGCAAGAAGCAAAATACGATGCCTTAGCAGCTATGGTTCAAAATCAAGTAACATTGAATCAAAGCCATTCAGCTTCTATTAAAGCACTGGAAAATCAAATTGGACAACTGGCCAATGCTCAGAGTTACATACCGCCAGGAAATCTTCCCAGCAACACAGAACCAAATCCAAGGAACATTGGGAAGGAGCAATGTCATGCCATCATTTTAAAAAACGGTACTGAAATCAACAAAGATGTTGGAATCAAGGCAACTATTGATAAAGTTCCAAAAGAAAACAGCAAAGCAGTTCCACAGATGGAGGAAAAAGAAGCAAATTAACAAGATCGAGAAAGAATCACTCTACCTCCATCTTTTCCACAGTGTCTCCAGAAGAATAAACTGGACAAGCAATTTTCTCGGTTCATGTAGATCTTTAAAAAACTGCATATCAACATTCCATTTGCAAAAGCGTTGGAACAAATGCCCAGCTATGTCAAATTCATGAAAGACATTCTTTCACGAAAGAGAAGATTGGGAGATTACGAGACAGTTGCATTGTCAGAAGAATGATGCGCCATCATTCAGAGGAAGCTTCCCTCAAAGTTGAAAGATCCTGGCAGTTTCATTATTCCTTGCACCATAGGAGAACATGACTTCGGTAAGGCTTTGTGTGATTTAGGTGCAAGTGTTAACTTGATGCCTTTTTCTATTTACAGGAAACTGAAGAGTAGAGAAACAATGCCAACCTCAATCTCTCTACAACTTGCTGATATAACGCTCGTATTTCCGAGAGGTGTAATTGAAGATGTGCTGGTCAAAGTTGACAAATTCATTTTCCCAGCAGATTTTATTGTCCTTGATATGGAGGAAGATGAAGACGTGTCGATCATCCTCGGGAGACCATTCTTGGCTACAGGTCGAACCATTATTGATGTACAAAAAGGAGAACTAACCATGAGGGTACATGACCAATAAGTAACAATTCAATGTTTTCAAAGTCGTGAATTTCCCGAATGATGAAAAGGAGGAATGTTTCAGACTTGATGTGATAAATGGTACCATCCAGACCTGCGATCCAATGCAAAGTTCTACTGACAAACTTAAAGCATGTCATTTTCCTGTGGAGCCTGAAGATAAAGTGTATTGCGTACTGAAGAAGCCTATTCTTGCACTACAAGCAACAGAAGAGAAAAAGTTCCATCAGCTCAACGAATTAGAGGATTTTCACATTCAACCTTTTGAGAATGCCAAATTATACGAAGACAATGCCAGAAAGAAACATGATGAGAAGTTAGTGCGCATTCAACTAAAACCATGGCAGAAGGTACTGTTAAACAAATCAAGCTTGAAACTTTTCCCATGGAAACCAAAATTATGGTGGTCAGGTCATTCTTAATCACCAAAGTTTTACCAGATAGAGTCGTTGAGTTACATGATCCCGACTCCAACAAAACATTCAAGGTTAAAAATAAGCGTGTCAAACACTACTGGGAGAATCATTTGAGCGACAAAAGAAAGTGTCACACTTTCAGATCCAGCCTACGTTCGGGAAATCATGTCTACCTGACGACATTAAACTTAGCGCTAGTGGGAGGCAACCATGTAATTTGTGTATATATTGTGATTTGGTGTCTTTTAATTTTTGTTGGTTTAGTTTTTGCAGGTTAAGTCATTTCAAGATGGAAGATGCTCTCGCAAATCTTCACAAGTAATTTCCTTCTCTCCCTCAAAAATCTCTGATGAAATTTTACAAAGCTCGCTTGGAACGGATGAGACTACTGATGATCAAAGGTATGCCTACTGACATTTGTTGGATTATTGAAGAACGGGGTCCGCATTGGCAGGTGAGTCCTCTAACTCTTTTATTTCACATCTGCCTAGTTTAGGAAGAAGCACATATGCTAAAAAGAGAAGAGCCAAAAGAATGTGTTTGTTATAAATGTGCTCGTATGTTTGTGATACTCGTTGTCGATCTTTAGAATGGTGTCTGATAACCGCGAAGATAAGATTAATTTCATTAGGGATGGCTTGAGTAAGGAGTCTTTGGATGACATATCTAAAAACTCTTGAGACGCATCCCGGTGGATATGTGTATCACGAAATTCGCATGTTATATGCACAATTCCGTAAAGAAAGACCACAGTTAAGTCTCGGGAATCTGACTCTAAAAGACCATGTTTGCCAATTTATAAGAAAATTGGATGGGAAGCTTGTCCCTGACGCATAGACGTCATTCAAGCCGTTACATTATTGTAAATTATATTCTCTTTGTCTTTTCCAATAATTGTGATTTGTTTTGTTATTTTCTCCGACAGGATCCATGCTTACTTTTTGACCTTTCACGATTTACTATTTTGCTACTAATCATCTTTGGAAGATACTTGTGCTATTATTACTCACCTTTTCAGGTTCTATAAATTCAATCATCATTACACCTTTGAAGGCATCCAGATAAAAATGGAAGCTACTTCAAGAAGACGGGTTGAAAAACATCTGTGTGTTTTGCGGTGGTACCAGTGTTGGTGTTAAACCAGAATACGTAACAGTGGCACAGAAATTAGGTCGAGTCATTGTTGCAAGGAATATGCACTTAGTATATGGCGGTGGCAATCTTGGAATAATGGGGATCGTTTCAAAGACTGTACAGGATGGAGGCAGTCAAGTCTTGGGAATCATCCCAAAATCCTTGGCGGAGGTGAATCTTATTGGATCATCAAACGGCGAGGAACTAATCGTGCCAAGTATGTCTGAACGACTGGTAGAGATGATTAACCGTGCTGATGCTTTTATTGCTTTGCCAGGAGGCTTGGGCACGATGGAGGAAATTTTTACAGTACTATCTTGGGCAAACTTGAACATACACCAGAAACCGCTTGGACTATAACACATTGATGGATTTATGATTTTCTTTGTGTGTTTCTTGATGATGCCCAGGAGAAATGGGTTCGTGTCAAAGCCTTTAAAAGAACTTCTTTTTACTGCCAGAACTTGCCCCAGATTTAATTGACAAAATCTTAGCCTTTGAACCTCAAATTGACCATTCTTTCCAAGATAACTGATCTGATAATGATCGTGGTAAGAGGCGTCGGATAAATCTGGATCTTAACCTTTAACTTTTCATTTAGATGTAGAATTTCAGCTAACCAGGTACGGTTTTCTAAACTCTTCTTCTACTGTTTAAGACATTGGGGACAATGTCTCATTTAGCTTTGGGGAGGAGAATAGTTAAATTGTATCTTGTTTTATTATTTTATTTTTAGTCAAAAGTTTCGAAAAATTAAAAAAATTAAAAAATTTTACAAAAATAAAAAAATCTTTTTGTGTTTTTTTGTTTGTGTGTGTTTTTAATTTGATTAATCAGGTGTGAAATTGTTTTGTAAGAGATAGCCAAGTAAGGAATTTCCACTCCTGAGACGTATCTCAACCTATTTTAAAACAATGTTAATTTTGTTTATTTCCTTTGAATTATTAATTTGTGAATTCTCCATAAAACTGACTAAAATGAATCTACATATGCTCAGTTGACAGGTATTATCAGCATACATGGTAACATACAGACATGAGCTGTGTAATTGAAAAGTTTGTAATATTCAGTGCTCTTGTTTAATTGGAGGACGCATCTATAAAAAATGATGGAGTATAAAAAAAATGTCTGAAATCCGAGTTATTAAGTCTGTAAATGTGTTTAACATTTAGTGCCCTAAAACCAACTGGTTTGGGAGTCACTGGCCCAAAGCTCGCTACATGGATCAAAGATGTTGCAAAATATATATATATATATATATTATATATATATATTATATATCTGAAGTCTAAATAATTAAGTTCTTAGGGGTGTCTTAACACCTAGTGCCCTAAAGCCAACTGGTTGGGAGTCACTGACCCA
>SKCR01051618.1:0-15400 GCA_019454045.1 Zanthoxylum bungeanum | reverse complement strand
TGCACGGTTTTTGGAAGGATTTTTGCATTAAAAAATTCTTTTGGTATTAGATATCAATTCACTTTTCTTTTTCCTTGGTTATTCACGTTTTTTGGCATGCAAAAGGAAAGAAAATCAAAAGTGAAAAACACTCTCCTCTCTTCCTCTCTTGCTCACGCCGTGAGCTGCACCAACAAGGCAGAAAATTGTTTTCTCATTCTCCATTTTGCTAGCACAAGCAAGGAATCTAAAGAGGTGATAGGGAAACCTTCCAAGGGCTTGGAATACTTAAAGCTTGAAGCTTTCACCTCTTGTCTTCCTTGGCCGAAAATCATCAACTTGGAGCTTCCACTTTTGGTTTGATTTTCTTCATCATAAAGCATTGTAAGTATGATTCCGCCATACTTCATCTTTTAATATATATTCATTGTTGTATTTAAATGCTTAATCTTTCCTTGGGACATATAATAGAAACCAACAATGGTATCATGGAGCCATGGTTAAGCATGAAATACTTTAGGTTAAAATTTGGGGTGTAAAATTGATTGAAGCATGTTCTTGTGAAATTTGATGAATGAGTATGCTATATGTATGTAATATGACATAATATGGAATCAATTTTATGAAAAATGCATTGGATGATTTTTTCCCCAAATTCATGCCTTGGCCGAATGTGTTGCTACTTGGAGTGGATTGGAATTTTTTTTTGTGTTTAAGATCATTGGATGACTTAGAACGTATACGGGACGTAGATTAGTAATTCAATCAGATTGAAAAACAAATCGACACAAAAAACTCACCTTGGCGAATGTAATGGACATGTAAAGGAGTTGATTTTTGTTAAAATTAATGTTGGACATTTATTTGAAAAATAGATGATTAATAAATTAAATGGGTATTTTTGAAATATTTGGTTTAATATATTAATCTTGGTTTTACACTTTAATTAATTGGACTTTAATGTTTGGAATATTAAAATTTAATTAATGGGCTTAATTGGTGAATGGGCTTTTAATATTGTATTTGGGCATAATGGGCTTGGGTGGACCGAGTAGATTTGGGCCAAAAGGATTGGATCCAATTTGGGCCTAAATCACTCCATTAGTCCAAATATAATATAATGGGCTTTAAAAATTTAATTGGGCCTTATGGGCTTAAAATTGGTTTATGGCATTTAAGGGTGATTCCTTATTTGGGCTTGGTAATTGGGTTTGACCCACATTGACCAAAGCCAAAGCCTAATAAATCAATTGAAAGCCCATTTGACTTGAATTAAATTAAACATTGGATGTTAGTTGGGCTTTGAGACCCAATGGATTAGATAGAATCTAAGTCTTTAAAGCACATTAAAAGTGTAAAATTTAATTTGGAATTAAATAATTGAATTAGTATTGAATACGAATTAAATTAGATTTAATAAGTAGTTCGATATAATTCGCGAATTCGTACCTTATGTACTTATTCTCAATCGAGTTGGACTCGCGCAATCTCAAAACCGTTGTTTGAACATTGGATGATCACTTAAACATAGACTAATTAATGGATTAGATTGGTTGTAAAAAGCATGTCTTGTTTGAAAATATATGAATGTGATGAAATGAATAGTGTATATCGGATGGATATTAGAAGGGAAAATGGTAATTTTAGAAATATTGTAAATTTGGAATTTATAAATGGACCTGCGTGTCCAGCCTTATCTCTTTATCTCTTTGTATTCTCTTCTCACCTAATCCCCTCAATGTATATGAGGTTTCTCTTATTGTATTATGTAATGGGTAGAAGTAGAATAGTGCTAGCAGGGAGAGGAAAGGGAGTGATTTGTTCTAGGAACAAATTGTTTATATATCCATCCGCATATCACTATTAATTTACTTTACGCGCTTTATGAGTTTAGAAGCATGCTTAAGGGTGTATGATGATGAGACCTAACAAAGATAAATAAATTGGTTGCCAATTACGCGAAAATCCCTCAATTTATATTAAGCAAATATCCTTCCATTGAATGATTCTTGTTCAAGATCCGAAGTTGGCATTGGTTTGTTTTGCCAAAGTCAAGACCTTTGTCAATCAAGGATGTACTTGAATCATGAGAGTTTTGTTGCATATCGGTGTCTTGTCCAAATCGTGATTTTTATTGGCCAAAGTCAAGATCACTTTTTGTCCAATGACATTGATTACGAAACTTTCCTCGTCAATGGGTCCCGCTTAACTGGAATCATTAGGTTTGTTTTTGGCCAAAGCCAAGGCCTAGATGATTCGGAGGATAGGGTTAGGAAAATGTAATGGATACATTGACATTATACATATGTTCGGACTTGGATGTCCACCTAACCGGATCTAGGAATTGGATGAGATCCAATTGATCATAGAGATCTACCTAAGTTAAATAGCATACAGCTTTTATTGGCCAAAGTCAAGGTTGTGTGTTATTTTTAACGGGATCCTAGCCCACTAGGAAATGCGATTTCCCGAGTTCACAAGAGGGTTAGAGACTTGAAGAAAATAGTGGGAGGCTATTATTGAATTTGCAATTTCGTTCAGATACTTAGCCTTACGCGTCTTTCAAAATTATTTCGTCAATATTTTAATAATTAGTTGGACTAATATATTGTTATTTTGCTTGTAACAGTTTGACTGTACCCATAACATCGTTGACTTTATAGTTGGACTATAGTTGTCAAGATGACTGGAAGGGTAAGGTAATGTCCGCGACATAATCATGGGCGATAATGTCTTCAAGGGACAAACTTTACCGACTGGGAAATGAACCTCAAGATAGTGCTTGGGGCTGAGAGGGTGCTGTATACTATTCAGAGACCTCTCCCGCCTAAACCCACTGAGCCACTGGAGCTAGAGTTATGGAAGACTCATAGTGACGATTGTGACCAAGCTCAGTCAGTTATGCTTGCTGCAATGACCCAGCATTTCAGACGCCAGAACAGGGACTTGGATCCCTATAACATGATGGCAAGATTGCGTGATCTCCACCGCACCAACAAGCGGATGGAGAGGTACGAGCTAGTAAGGAAACTCTTCTGCTCCCGGATGACAGACGGCGCATCAGTTGAGGCCCAGGGACTCAAATGATCGCTGACATAGATGAGTTAGCCAAGATGGGCATTGTCTTGGAGGCAGAGTTGACGATTGATATGCTATTACAATCGCTACCCGATACTTGGAAACAAATCATCATCAACTATAAGTTGATGGACACTGACGACACTCTGGAGAGTTGTTGTCCGTGATGAAGGAGTCCGAAAAGGAACTCCTAAAGGGGAGGAGCAAGCGCGAGGCGGCATTATGCATCGACTGATGAGTGGTATTTATATCACTATTTCCCACTCATTTAATCTAATATTTTATATAGTTTCTTGAGATTTGTGAATATTTTGATGTTTTTGTGTTATTTTGTAGATAAATAAAGTTTCAGGACATTCTGGAGGTAATTGGAGCAAAACAGTAAAAATTGGCGAAAAAGGGCATTTTGGTAATTTTCAGCGTCGCGCCGCCCAGACCTTCCGCGTCGCGCCGGCCCAGCATGCGCCGAATCTGCTAACGTGCGCCTGGTCAACTGATCAGGATTTGAGAAGTTTGACTTTGCTAAAATGCGCCGTGACACGTGTCACATCACAACGAATCTGCTAACGTGCGCCGTGCCACGTGTCAACATCATATGCTGCCGACACTTTGACTTGACACGTGTCGACTTGTCATCAGCCATGTCAGCGGTCAACGAGTCAACTCGCCATGTGTCACGCCACGTCATCAGACACGTCACAAGGTCAACGAAGTCAACTTGCCACGTCAGCATCAGCCAATCACAGCGTGACACGTGTCGCCACGTGTCGCAATCCTATTGTGCCGACAATTGCAACACACGCCAGAGCCACATCATCGCCACATCAGCATGACGTCATCAATGACGTCATCACAATAATTGAGTCTTAGCCGCCTTGCCACGTGTCGCGTGAACAGTCAGCCGCCTTGCTACGTGTCGCCTTCTCATCGTGCCATGTCGACAAAATCCAGCGTCGCGACGCTGAGGGCTTGGCGTCGCGACGCTGGAACAGTGAAAAATTTGCCTATAAATCAGCGCGAAATTTCAGATTTCGCCACACCTCTCTCTCTCTTGATTTCTCTCTCTAGAGAGAGTTTCTCTCTCTAAAATTTTTTTTTTTTTTAGTTTTTAATTTTAGTTTTGTAAATAATTTTAATTACTTTTTGTAATAATTACTTTTTACAGTTTTTACTATTCACCATGTGAAGTAATTTCCTCAGCTAGGGTGTGTTGGATAATATGACCCATAGCGTCACTATTTGCCACAGAACATTGTGTGGCTGTAGCAATTAACTATAACAAGGAAAATGCACTCTCGTCCTTGTGATTAGATCACCATAGATATATATAAATGAGAGAGGGTCCCTATGATTAGTTCCTGGATTGAGATGATATGAGACAGTATCAGTCCACGAAGGATTAATCATAAATATCCCTAGCCGTAGTATTATCGAGACTGGACATCGATAATGCGGAATAGGCTAGTATTGCACTTGTGCGCGTTGTGAGGGCAACAACGGCATAGTTCTCATATATATAAGTATTGGATACTTGTGCAAGTGCGATAGGAGGTCGTGTTTCACCGATGGTACGGGAAACAGCTTCGCTCTGGATAGACCCTTCGGAATCCCATTGGTATTATGACTATGTGTCTATGGGAGGCCGAAATCAGGTAGGTGTGTATAGTCTTAACTGAGACTTACATCGCTAATACTTACGATAATCGATAAACTTTGGTTTTGGTGGTAGGGGAATTTAACAGGTTCTGAGTACACCACTTCTGGGTTTATCAGAGAGTCGTAGAGTATTGGGTGTGATGTCAAGACGGAAGTGTCACTTCAGTCATATTGGAGTTGATGTCACGCAGGATACGGGTACTAGTGCTCTTGAGTGTTGCGCAACCAATCGGGATATTGTGACCAGGTCATGATATCCGATTATAGAGACTATGTTACCAGACATCCGATATGTGCTCGGAGGGGGCGGGGTAGACACTTATCCAGCCCCAGCCCTAGCACGTGATTATCCGATACTGGATCGATATGCACAATACAATTGTATACTACGCTTGATACAGATTTAATATCTTATGAGAATATGTCCGGAGAATTGGGAAGGACTTGGTGCTTTGCTAGGAGTCGACCTTGTCTCGTAAATCGTAGATAGAACGTAGTACTTGGTACGTACGTGATTCGGATACATCGACGACCGTATTTACTGCCAACATATCCGGGGATCTCATGGGTCGCTTCCCAAAGATTCACCGATGACGTATGACTCTCGCACTTATTAATCTGGGATTAATATGATGAGAGAGAGAATTAATCTGGGATTAATTTCGGAGACATTTTATCTAGGATAAAATATCAATTGAAGAGAGAGAAACATTGATTTGGAATTAATCGAGGAATTAATATATTTGATATATTAAACGAAATTAGATTTCGACGCGGAATAAAATTAGATTTTAATTCGGGCGAGCGAATTATTTAGAATTAATTCGTTAGCGACGTGAATAATAATTCCGCTAGGCGTAATTATTTAATTCTCGTCGCGACGGAAATTAGTTAATTCGGAATTAGCAATTTGGGCCCGAAAGTGTTTGCGGACACATTCGTATTTTGAAACGGGTGGAATCCGCAATCACACATCGCGATATCTCATTACTTGACACGAATAGATGATGGATGTATCTAGTCACCTTTAAGGGATGATACATTGTCTCTATTCTCAATGTGAGGTAATGATGGCAAATGATGTATTTTCCTTGGAGGGAAAACCTTTCACGGTTTTTGAAGGGTTTTTAATTAAAAAATTCATTTTGTATTTGATACATTTTGGCTTTTCATTTGCTACTGACTCACGGTTTTTGTTAAAAAACAAAAACAAGAAGTGAAATAAACACTCTCTCCTCTTCTTCTTCTCCCCTCTCTCACGACATTTTCTGGTTTTGCAAAGGCTGTGAACTGCCGAACAAGATAAAAGAAAATGGAGGGAAGCAAGTGTGTTTTGTGGCAAAACAAGAGTGCTAGCACACTCCGGGATCATGCCAAGGTGATAAGGGAAGTATACCCATGAGCAAGGAACGTTTTGATGAAGCTTGGAGCTCGTTTTTCTTGATCAAAATGGAGCAAAACAGAAGCATAAACCGAATCTGGAGTGAGCTGTGACAGTGGACTCCTCACGCCCAAACCAGTGAAGAAATCAGTTCGTTTTTGTTGCCCAATCGCATCTCAACCGCTCGATGTAAGTATTCCGCACTTAAATCGTTGTATTCGCTTATGATTCATGCTTGAGTTTTGATCTTGGGACCTCTAGAACTCCAACAATGGCATCAAGAGCTTAGGTTAAAAGCATGAAAAATGTTAGGGCTAAAATTTGGGCAAACTTGAATTTGAGCATGATAAATGAAATTGGATGGATTTGTATGCTTAATTGTGTTTGAATTGAAGATTGATTATGTTAATTTGAAGAAAATATGATTGGATCATTTTTCCCCCCAATTCTACCTTGGCCGAAAATTGATATTGATTTAATGTCTTGGGATTTTTGATTTTTGACAATTGGAAGTGTTGAAAATCATTCGGGATGATGATTTAACGTCAATTGCGGAATCAATTGGATTGGATTCTATTTGGACGAAAAATCCCCAAATTGCCAAGTATGTCATGAAACTTTAATTGGGTAAAATTGATTTGAGCATGCAATTATGAAATTGGATGATTAAGTATGCTTAATACATGTTTAATTGATGATTGGTTGGATCAATTTGATTAAATATTGTTTGGAACAAATTTCCCCAATTTTGAAAGTATGTCATGAAACTTGAAATTGGGTAAAATTGATTTAAGCATGCAATTATGAAATTGGATGATTAAGTATGCTTAATACATGTTTAATTGATGATTGGTTGGATCAATTTGATAAATATTGTTTGGAACAAATTTCCCCAATTTTGATGTGTTGGCCGAGAGTTATGCCCCTTTGTGTTCTTGGTGAATTTTGATTTTTTGAAACATTGGATGTGTTGAAAATCATTAGGGTATATTGATTTAATGTCGAATTGGGTTTAATTGGATTGAAACAAATCGGACATGTAATTAACCTTATTGCCAAGAATAAAGTAAAGCATGTAATGAGTTTGATTTTAATCTTAATGTGTTGGACATGTGATGATGAAATTGAGTATGATTAATTGGACTAATTTAGTGTTTTGGAAATGTTGATTTAGTTGATTAATCATGTAATGCACTTTAAGTAATTAAATTGTTAAATTGGATTTATGTAATTTAATTATTTGAGGCCTTAAATTGGATTTGGGCTTCTAATGTTGTAATTGGGCCTATTGGGCTTGATTTTATCAAGTTGGGTTTAGGCCAAATGGATTGGATCCAATTGGGCCCAAAACCTTAACCATAGAGCCCAAATGCAACTAATGGACCTTTGTAATTTAATTGGGCCTAATGGGCCAAAATTAATTAATTTATAGGCTTATGGGGTAAATCCCGGATTGGACTTTGGTTGCGGGTTTGACCCGAGTTGACCAAAAGACCATGCCTTAAGAAATTAATTAAAAGCCCATTAGACTTTAATTAAATTAATATTGGATATTAATCGGGCTTTGAGACCCGTAGCGATTAAATTTGGAATTTAAGTCGAAAAAGGTTTATTAATAAAGTGTGATATTTAATTTGGAATTAAATAGTGAATTAGAATTAAATACAAATTGAATTGGATTTAATTGTGTTTTAATTTAATTCTATTTTGTACTTTAAGTACTTATCCGCAAAAACGAGTTTGACTCGAACAAAATCAAATCGTTGTTTGAACATTGGATGATCACAATTATCAGATTAATTAATTTGATTAGATTGATTGATAGCATGCTTATATGAGTGAATACATGGTTGTGATGCATGAATAATGTATATCGGATGGATATTAGATGTGTGGGGCAATTTTAGAAATTGTTGTAATAAATTCGATTTATTAAATTGGACCTGCGTGTCCAGCCTTATCACCTTCATTCTCTTTGTATTCTCTTCTCACCTATTCCCCTCTATGTATATGAGGTTTCTTTAGAAGTGTAGTGTAACGGGTAGAAGTAATACAAGTGCTAGCTTGAGTGAGAAAGGGAGAGATTTGATCTAGGATCAATGTGTAAAATATCCATCCGCATATCATTATTATTTTATTTCATACTCGCTTTATTATGTATTTAGAATGCATGTTTAAGGGTGTATGATGATGAGACCTAACAAAGATAATTAAATTGGTAGCCAATTTGCACGCGAAAATCCCTCAATCTATATTAAGCAAATATCCTTCCATTGAATGATTCTTGTTCAAGATCCGAAGTTGGCATTGGTTTGTTTTTGACCAAAGTCAAGACCTTTGTCAATCAAGGATGTACTTGAATCATGAGAGTTTTGTTGCATATTATTGTCTTGTCCAAATCGTGATTTTTATTGGCCAAAGTCAAGATCACTTTTTGTCCAATGACATTGATTACAAAACTTTCCTCGTCAATGGGTCCCGCTTAACTGGAATCATTAGGTTTGTTTTTGGCCAAAGCCAAGGCCTAGATGATTCGGAGGATATGGTTAGGAAAATGTATTGGATACATTGACATTATACATATGTTTCGGACTTGGATGTCCACCTAACCGGATCTAGGAATTGGATGAGATCCAATTGATCTGAGAGATCTACCTAGTTAAATAGCATACAGCTTTTTATTGGCCAAAGTCAGGGTTGTGTGTTATTTAATAGGATCCTAGCCCACTAGGAAACACGGTTTCCCGAGTACTCCACAGAGGGTTAGAGGCTCGACGAAAAATAGTGGGAGGCAAGTATTGAATTTGCAACATTCGTTCAATTACTTGCCATACGCGCTCATTTAAATTATTTCGTCATTAGATTAAATGTTAGTTGGACTAATATTTAAATTGTTGTTTTGATTAAACAGTTGGACTGTATTATACTTGATTATATATAATTGGATTATATTAATCAATATATTTGAATTAATTAATTTCAGTTTACAGTTGATTTTATAATTGGATTATAGTAATCAATGTAATTGAGGTTAATTAATTTGGATTATATTTGATTATATAGTTGGACTATTATAATCATTATAATATATATAGTACCACTAATCGTTGATTAAATAGTTGGACTATTGTAATCAAGATAAGAAATTGAAAAGTTAGATATTTAAAATATAATCTGGGATTAAAATATTTTAAATGATTTAATTTTCAAATTGGGAATAAATAATAGGTTACTTTATTTGATAAAATAACTTATTACCTTACGCCCAAAATTAAGCAAAATAAGTAGAACATAAAATCTTTGGAAGATTTGTGATGATGACTTTAATGCTTAATTTAATATACTTGTCATAAATCTAATTTTAGATTTAAGAAGTATTAAAATTGCAATTTATAATTCTTGGAGAATTAATTGACTATTCTAGAGGAGATAAAGTCAAAGTTTGCAATTGGGCATGTAGCACGAGGTGCACATCATTTCGATATTCTAAAACCCAAGGCTTGCCCAAAGGTTTGTGAAATATTGAAAAGATCATTGACATATCCCAAGTGACTACCATTTGGATATGGAAGACACGAAGGAATTAAAGAAAGGGCGAGGCTCTAACTTTAAAAATATTTGTCAAAGTTATGTTCACTACTAGTATTGAAATTGGATTTTAAATACTTAGTGTGGTACATAAAATATATGTATTGATGTTCAGAATCCGCTATGAGCTGAATACTGACTTCAAGCCGAGATTTCTCTACGAATCGAAACGGGACGAAAGTCGCTGTTTCGACCGTAGATACCTAAGTTTAGGAACTACCCTTTGGGTATGTACTTAAATTAGGAAATGTTATAATGTATCTAGTTTAACTAGAGACATTATCTCTATATCAGTGTTTAATCCGATTCGGATAAAACCTTTATATTCTAGAACACTAAGTGTTTCATTATATAAAGATGATACTGAGATAAATACATTAGATAATTTATATTTTGAATATAAATAAAATCTCAAACATATAAAATGACAAATAATAGCTCAAATTGATTTGATCAATAGAGACTTATTTGTGGCATTGTTGTCTGGGACACAATTAAACAAGACTCGTATATCCACACTTTTGTAGAGTGGGTACTAGGACTGATTTGACTATTCAAATAAGGTCTGCGAATCTAGTTTATTAGGTAAACTACCTAAAATACTATTTACTTGGTAATAGTAAAAGGGCCACCGATCTGTTAGCCCTATTCATGGTGAAGTAAGTGGGCCCATATCTAGCTAGGCTAGATGTTAACATGAATATTTCGTGACCTTAACGGATGTGACATCACGTTATGGTTATGTGTTTCTTTTGAAGAACACAGATCAGAAACTTTTATAGTTTCGACACGAAGTAGAAAAACAGATCGGCTATAGTATTATGCCGCCACGGTAAAACCGTAATGGAAAATACTTAAGCAGTAAGTTTCATACGTACATGAAAGAGTACGGTATTCTTTCAGATAAGGACATGATAAGGTTTATCACGAGTCGCTCTGAGCTACTATTTCCTTCTACATGATATGTATTAACAGTGCAAAACTTATTTAGAATAAGGTTCCATATAAATCTGTTTGACAGATATCATATAGGATATGAACAGGGAAGAAACGAGGTTTCTCATTCCTGATAATTTGGGTATGCCAGGCATAGCGTTTGGATGATACCAAACTAAAGACCCAAATTGGATAAGTGCCAATATAGGTTATCCTAAGGGAAACCTTAAATATAGTACTTGTAAATCCCACATGAGAACAATGTAATTGTTGCTCACCATGCGGTTTTCCTGAGAGGAATACCGATATGCAGTGGTCAGTGGGAGGATAGTGATACTCGATGAAAATCAGAGTAATACTATTCAAGGCACGAAGTCCTTAATGGAACACAAATAGTTCATCTATGATGAACTATACCATTAATCTTCAAATACACAAGAACTTCGTAGATCGGATAGAGTCAGAAAACAACCTAGGGTATGGGTTTCTGATCTAACCTCATAAAGATGTCAATCTTGCGAAGGTATATCCACCGACTACGTTTTGTGGAAGTGATATGAGGTATCGGCTCCCTGTTATGGCAAAGTGCCGTGAATCCGAAATGGATTTACCTGTTGCCATGGTAATCCATTTTGAAAATGCTTGAAAATAACTGTATATTTCATTTATGAAATGTGTCAGTTACAGATCAAAATCGCTTTCCTGAAAAGGAAACCTTTTGGAGGATGATTAGAACATCTTGACGATTTTATATAACCAACAAACAAGGTTTGCGGGTTATTCGATCCATGTTTGGATTGTAGCAAGCATAAGGTTCTTGGAACTGTCGTTTTGAAATAATCATAATGATTTAATTCAAAAACGAAATAATTCTTGTGTATATAAGGAGGTTAGTGGGAGATTGCACTAACAGTGAAATTCCCATAAAGCAATTGGTGAAAGCTTGGCTTTCATAGAAATTCTCCGTAGAATTCTGGGAGTAACAACCTTTATTCAAGGAATAAAGATCTACTGGGATAGATTTGGAGTTTGTTAACACTCTCTGGGAAATTGTACATTTAAAATGTACTTGTATTGGTGTCTCATACGCTTCGAGCATATGGAGTCACAATCGGGTCAATCCAAGTGATAGTCACTGGATTGAAGTTAAGAACATCTGTTAGTATCTTAGAGAACTAAAGATGTTGTCTTAAACTATGGAGAAGGAGAACTTGAAGTGACTGGGATCACTACTGCAAGTTTCCAAACAATTAAATACTACGGTATTATAAAGTTTGAATAACGGGACAGTGAGCTGGAAATATTCCGAGCAAGATAACTGTTGCCGAATAAAAACAACAAATGCGGATTATTGCTGCAGCTGAGGCAGCAATAGAAGCCATTTGGATCGATAATAAATCTAATTAGATTAGATATAGTTCTGTTAGCAGCTGAGCTAGGCGTCAGCACAGGCTAAGGAATTAAAGGTCTCATCGACGATCCAGATATATACTTCTATATCATCTAATTCGTTCGGATCATACATCGTGGCGATGTGAGGATCGTATAAATCGCGTCAAACGATAATCAAACAA
The DNA here is from genome assembly GCA_019454045.1 of Zanthoxylum bungeanum. Classification (NCBI taxonomy): domain Eukaryota; kingdom Viridiplantae; phylum Streptophyta; class Magnoliopsida; order Sapindales; family Rutaceae; genus Zanthoxylum; species Zanthoxylum bungeanum. The sequence continues at coordinate 3,208 of SKCR01051618.1, read as the reverse complement.
ATCCGCTAACGAAAACCTTTCCTCAGCAATTTGAGCGAACCTTACATAGTTCGGGTGTAGGACACTCGAGTGACTGGCTATGTGCCAAGTGGGAGATTGTTGGATAATATGACCCATAGCGTCACTATTTGCACAGAACATTGTGTTGCTGGAGCAAATTAACTATGTAACAAGGAAATTGCACCTCTCGTCATTTGTGATTAGATCACCATAGATATATATAAATGAAGAGAGGTCCCTATGATTAGTTCCTGGATTGAGATGATATGAGACAGTATCAGTCCACGAAGGATTAATCATTAAATATCCCTAGCCGTAGTATTATCGAGACTGGACATCGATAATGCGGAATAGGCTAGTATTGCACTTGTGCGCGTTGTGAGGGCACAACGGCATAGTTCTCATATATATAAGTATTGGATACTTGTGCAAGTGCGATAGGAGGTCGTGTTTCACCGATGGTACGAAACAGCTTCGCTCTGGATAGACCCTTCGGAATCCCATTGGTATTATGACTATGTGTCTATGGGAGGCCGAAATCAAGGTAGGTGTGTATAGTCTTAACCTGAGACTTACATCGCTAATACTTACGATAATCGATAAACTTTGGTTTTGGTGGTAGGGGACTTTTAACAGGTTCTGAGTACACCACTTCTGGGTTTATCAGAGAGTCGTAGAGTATTGGGTGTGATGTCAAGACGGAAGTGTCACTTCAGTCATATTGGAGTTGATGTCACGCAGGATACGGTACTAGTGCTCTTGAGTGTTGCGCAACCAATCGGGATATTGTGACCAGGTCATGTATATCCGATTATAGAGACTATGTTACCAGACATCCGATATGTGCTTCGGACGGGGTAGACACTTATCCAGCCCCAGCCCTAGCACGTGATTATCCGATACTGGACCGATATGCACAATACAATTGTATACTACGCTTGATACAGATCTTAATATTCTTATGAGAAATGTCCGGAGAATTGGGAAGACTTGGTGCTTTGCTAGGAGTCGACCTTGTCTCGTAAATCGGTAGAACGTAGTACTTGGTACGTACGTGATTCGGATACACCGACGACCGTATTTACTGCCAACATATCCGGGGATCTCATGGGTCGCTTCCCAAAGATTCACCGATGACGTATGACTCGCACTTATATTAATCTGGGATTAATGATGAGAGAGAGAATTAATCTGGGATTAATTTCGGAGACATTTTATCTAGGATAAAATATCAATTGAAGAGAGAGAAACATTGATTTGGAATTAATCGAGGAATTAATATATTTGATATATTAAACGAAATTAGATTTCGACGCGGAATAAAATTAGATTTTAATTCGGGCGAGCGAATTAATTTAGAATTAATTCGTTAGCGACGTGAATAATAATTCCGCTAGGCGTAATTATTTAATTCTCGTCGCGACGGAAATTAGTTAATTCGGAATTAGCAATTTGGGCCCGAAAGTGTTTGCGGACACATTCGTATTTTTGAAACGGGTGGAATCCGCAAATCACATCGCGATATCTCATTACTTGACACGAATAGATGATGGATGTATCTAGTCACCTTTAGGGATGATACATTGTCTCTATTCTCAATGTGAGGTAATGATGGCAAATGATGTATTTTCCTTGGAGGGAAAACCTTTCACGGTTTTTGAAGGGTTTTTAATTAAAAAATTCATTTTGTATTTGATACATTGGCTTTTCATTTGCTACTGACTCACGGTTTTTGTTAAAAAACAAAAACAAGAAGTGAAATAAACACTTTCTCCTCTTTTTCTTCTCCCCTCTCTCACGACATTTTCTGGTTTTGCAAAGGCTGTGAACTTCCGAACAAGATAAAAGAAAATGGAGGGAAGCAAGTGTGTTTTGTGGCAAAACAAGAGTGCTAGCACACTCCGGGATCATGCCAAGGTGATAAGGGAAGTATACCCATGAGCAAGGAACGTTTTGATGAAGCTTGGAGCTCGTTTTTCTTGATCAAAATGGAGCAAAACAGAAGCACAAAACCGAATCTGGAGTGAGCTGTGACAGTGGACTGCTCACGCCCAAACCAGTGAAGAAATCAGTTCGTTTTTGTTGCCCAATTCGCATCTCAACCGCTCGATGTAAGTATTCCGCACTTAAATCGTTGTATTCGCTTATGATTCATGCTTGAGTTTTGATCTTGGGACCACTATAATATATTTACTGTTACTATTTAGATTAACCTCCCTTAAAAATAATATATTTACTAATTAAAATACTGATTAATAAAGGATACCGCTATATTGGTCGGTTGACAATTTATTTTAATCTGGTTTAAACCTGACTTAAAAGGATACCGCTATATTGGTCGGTTGGTAATGTAATTATGGTACCGCCTATATGGCTGGTTGGACTTAATTTGACTTAATCAGGATACCGCCAGATTGGTCGGTTGGTAATATTATAACAAGTTATATATTATTTTATGGGAGATATCTAAATTAGTAGTAGTAAAAGTAATTCCTTTTACCTTAGCATTTTATTTTATTTTACTTTTCAGTTTTACTTTATGTCTTTTACTTTTCAGTATTTTTACTTTATGTCTTTTATTTTTCAGTTACTAGCCCTAGTTATGTGTTGTAACTAAATAGTTATCTGGGGTTGTAATGAATTTCAATATCACCAGTTTATAAGGGTTAGATTATAGTTTGGGTAATATAAAGATTTATTTATTGAGTCTTAATCTTAATGCTTTTTATTAATTGGCCATTAATAAAATTGATTAGGTAAACTTAAAATGAACTAGACATAGGGATTTTAAGTTTAAGACCTTAGACTCAATAACCCACGATCTTCCTTGAGGATAGATAACCCTTTAATAGATTTCCTTACAGGATAGGAATATACCTGTCGGGCGAGGGTAGCCATAATTAGAACTCAATCTTAATGAATCCAGATAATGTGGTTGACATAGGAATATGGTTCAATTGGGTTATACTGGGTATTTGTGTCTGACCATCGACAGATGCTTTCGCATAATTTCGTGTTCCAGGTTAATAAATCATTGTATTACCTAACTATAAAATAATCACTTCATCATTAAAATGATATTGGAATAAATCTCAACCCTAGATCTTTGTGTCTTTTGTTATTTTCCTTAGTATTTTCTTTTGTCTTTTTATTTATTTATTTATTTAGCAACACCACTTTCAACCAATCAAACAAACAATCTCTCTTT
>SKCR01051617.1:0-15374 GCA_019454045.1 Zanthoxylum bungeanum | reverse complement strand
TCTGGGATTAATTAAGAGAGAGAAAATTAATCTGGGATTAATATGGGCTTTGTTTAATCTGGGATTAAAAGTGTACAGTGGCGAAAGAACGCGATTAATTTGGAATTAATCGGTAAAATAAATTTAATAGTTAAATTTGATTTTTCTATTTAATTTGTTCAAACGGGCTAAAATTAATATATCGGATATATTAAAATGGATTGGATTTCATTACGAGATTAAAGTCGGACTTTAATGCGAACGAACGAATTAATTTAGAATTAGTTCGTGAACGACGTTCGTAATATATTTACGAGGCATCGTTATTTAATTAAATTGGATTTAATTATTTAGCGACGAAGGATCGTTTAATGGGATTAAACGGAACCGAGCCGCGTCAAATGCCCGTAGAGATATTTGAATTTCGGATTCAAATGTTTGGAGCCAAAAGTGTGGTAGGTGTTCCCACCACACAACTACCTTGTTTTGCCTTTATGTAAACCACTTACCAATCTCTACCTTGTATTGGGTAAAAGGTGAAATGGTTTCACCTTTTGGTAAATAATAAAAGGCATTTCAATTTTTTGGTAACACTTGTGAGATTGACACAAACACAAAAACACAAACCCTAAAGAACCTTGGCTTGGCCGAAACTTCTCCTACTCTCCTCTCTTTGATTTGTTTTTCAAATCAACAAAGCTAGCACTTTGGAAGTGAACAAAGGTGATAGGGAAACTCCTCAATAGCTTGGAATCATCATAAAGCTTGGATTCATCCTAAAGCTTGGATCTTGGAGATCCAAGATCTCAAAAATTTTAAAAGCTCCAACACTCATTGTAAGTATATTCCGCACCTTATAATGATCAACTCTTTTATTATGCATGCTTATTAGATCCTTATTTTGTTCTTGGAACACTAACACACATGGCACAGGCTAATCACAAAACAACTAATGTGAAAGGTGTCAATGCTATATTCACTAGAAGTAGTAAAGAGGTAGAGACACAGGATATTCCCAAAACTGTAGGAGACCCTAAAGATATTGACACCACTACCCCACAGGAAGATCGAGAGCCACCTTACCAAGTTAGAGTACCATTTCCTCAAGCCCTTAGGCCCACTATCAGAGCCACAGACCCAAACGGTGAGATCCTAGAACATCTTAAGCAAGTAAAAATCAACCTTCCGTTGTTACATGTAATCAAACAGGTTCCCACATATGATAAGATTTTAAAGGATCTATGTACTATGAAGAAGAAGCATCACGTGAAAAAGACTGCATTCTTGGCAGAGCAGGCAAGTGCAGTAATTGAACAGAGGACTCCGCCAATATAAAGATCCGAGATGTCCCACCATTACCTGCCACATTGGCACCCATGAGTTTGGTCAAGCACTATTAGATTTAGGTGCTAGTGTTAATCTCATGCCATATTCGATTTATGTGCAGTTAGGGCTTGGCGAGATTAAACCTACATCAGTAGCTTTACAGTTAGCTGACCGATCCATTAGAACACCACGGGGAGTAGTTGAGGATGTCTTAGTTCAAATTGATAAATTCTACTACCCCGTTGACTTCCTAATTTTAGATACCCAGTCTGTGGTTAATGTTGAGTCCAAAATTCCGCTTATCTTAGGTAGACCTTTTCTTGCTACAGCTAATGCCCTTATTAATTGCAGGAACGGTCTAATGAAGCTATCATTTGGAAATATGACTCTAGAGGTGAATATTTTTCATGTTGAAAAACAACCAGGGATGATGATGAGTGTCAAGGTACATACATGCTTGAAGCAGTCCGGCCAAAAACAGCTTCTTTACAACATGAATCAAATGCTCTTGAAGTGAAAATGATCCTAAAGAATCGTAAAAGGAGGAAAAAGAGTTCCTGTTCAATTGAAGATGATATCTGGAAAGTTAAATAGGGGGTTAAATCAACGTTTTAATATGTGCAGTCAATATTCTCAGCCACCAGACCACGGAGGATCAGTGAATACACTGCCGCAGCCAGACAAAAATTTCTCCCCATGCCTTTATCAGTACGCTCGATGGAACCACCATGACAACTTGAGTGCTTGCGTCTGGCTGAAGACGTTAAACTTAGCGCTAGCGGGGAGGCAACCCTTGCATTTGCATTTACTTTAATTTATTTATTTTATTTACCTTAGTTCTACTTTATTGTGTGCTAATTGCATGTTCATTTTTTTTATTATTTTGCATAAGTGTTTATGCAGGAGTTATCACTACCTACACATCCACAAAACCAAAGTCTCGCCAGCAGGAACCTGATAAACTCCGCACCTGGTAGTGTTGTTCCTTAATTCTTTTCTTTATATTTATCTTACATTGAGGACAATGCAAGTTTTAAGTGTGGGGGTGTATGCATGCGCATGATAATACCTGTCATAAATACATAAAAAAAAATTGTTTTGTTTTGTTTTTAGTCTCTGACAGTCAAACATAGTTCCGATGATGATATTGTTTGTCTTAGAATGAAATCCTAGAAACGATAAGTCCTTTAATGTACTTTCTTATCTGATGACTTGAGTAGTTTATCTATGTTAGACTCGTAAGCACTTAATTATAGGTTTTTAGCAGTGAAAGCCTGAGTAGTTAACAAAGTGACTAGTTGAAGAAATTGTATGTCGATGAATGACCGTTTGCTTAGATATCTAACCTGATTTGCTTGTGTTATGACGTAAGGTATGGTTGCAAATAAAAGAAAAAGTCTCTGAAGAAAGACATTGAACCACCTATAATCGATAAGCGTGAAGCTACCCATGGGCGAGTATTAGGACCACCATGAGGAGAAATGCTACCTTAAAGGGTAGGTGGTTTGAAAGAAAAATTCAAAAGAAAGAGCAACAAGAGACGAGAAAGAAAAGAAAAAAAATCATACCATGTTGAGCACACATAAAAAGCAACTACAGAGCTTAATTGAGATATCTAGGTTGGTTAGACCCATTCGACCCCGATTTTTAAATGAAATCATTGAGTTGGCTTACCTGGGAATAAAGCTGTGAACGAACCTTAGCACACACACACGTTGAGTCTAGCCTAGATGATTTATTCAAAGATTTAGATTTGAGTTGCGTTGAGTACTTTGAAAGTTCTATTGTTTCATTACTATGCATTCTCTGAGGACAAACTTATGTGAAACTATTGAGACTATTTAATTTAATTTTTTTATTTTTGCATGATTGTATGTTTTGAATGACGTTTGTGGGTATCGTCGCTGTAAGCCCTCACGAGACTATAACTCGTCCACTAGGGACACCTAGGGGTTTAAAGGCTTGTTGCATACGCTAAATGCAATCGTGATCCCTACGAAAGTGGCTTAGATAGTTTATTTATTTAATTTTCATTTTATTTTACGCTTGAATTGCTAGAGACTAGCAATAAGCTGGTTGGGGGTTGTGATAAGTGCATGAAAATGTACATTAGAACATCATTTATCTAAGCTTATTGTTAAACATTTAGTTATATATTTAAGTTTTAATACATAATTCTATTGTTATAATAATTTAAAAATGTTTATTATTTACACTAATTTAGTGATTTTTATTTGTAGGAATATTAATACATGGATCCAGGAATTTTACAAGTATTTTTGGAACCTCTGGGAACACACAGGACGAACAGGGAGCATGGCGCCATGGCACCAAATTGCATACAAAACACAGGGGATGGCGCCATGGCGCCACCCACATAGGCATTGGCGCCTAGGCGCCATACATAGCATATACACATAGCGCCATGGCGCCAGTGAAGGACTAAAGGCGCCATGGCGCCTTAATTACTAAGGGGATTGGCGCCAAGGCGCCAATGAGAAGCCAGACGCCTTGGCGCCTCCAGCACAGCCCGCCCGGGCCATTTTCCAGAGAGATCAGTGCCGCGGTGCTGCGCAAGGATTCCTACGCGTTCCACGTTCGTTTTTAGGGTTTTTCAGAGATCCTAATGACACCCTGACACTGCTATAAATATGAGACTTCGTCTAAAACACAAAGGGAGTCTAGATACACAAATACCAAAGAGAAAACAGAGCCGTGCAAATTCCCGGGATCAGAACCAATGATTTCTCCATCTATCTCTGTTGTTTCTTCATCTAGCATGCGGAACTAATCTCCCAAGCAAAGCTAAGGGCGAACTCTTGTACCCAACTCTTGTATTCTTGTTATTTGATTCATGAATGGATTTAATTGATTAATATAATTGTTATTCTCTTCATCTCTTTATTCTATTGATTAATTGAGAACTATATTTTATTAGTTTACATATAGATTCAGTCACGCTTTTTCTATGTGTTGATGGTAAAATTGGTTTGATAGATTAAGGTTGTTTTGCGAGTTGATCCTCTGCTGCAGTATTGCCCGAGGGTATATTGTCGTCGTTGGATAGGTTGTAACGATAACCTTGTGAGTTGTAAACCTGGTGTAGAATTGAATATCTTCCAATTGTTGATTTGGGACGTGAAATCCTCAATTGTGTAATTACATGAAACGATAACGGAATATAGGTAATAGGTACAAGAGGGAACCCGGATGCTTTGCTATTTTTCTCATTATTTATAAAATCCTTTAAGTCTTTGAATTCTTTAATTTTCCATTGCAATTTAATCTTTTCTTAAAAATAGTTATTGCTAACGTTTTTGTTTAAGTAAATCAGTTCCTGTAACCTTCTCTATGTGGAATCGACACCCCAACTGTACTACGATAACCGCGAGTTATATTTGGGCGTAATCACCCAACAACCCCAAATCCTCAAGAATAAGAAACCCGGTTTCTTTCCTGTCCATATCTCATACGGAGTCCATTGAACAGACTTTGACGGAACCTTATTCAAAATAAGTATTGCACTGTTCAATGCATATCCCCAGAAGGAAATCGGTAGCTCTGTTTTATATATAAATATGAATTTGGATCAAATCTGTCCAAGTACCCGTTCTTCGAAAGTGTGGATATACGTGTCTTGGTTATATGTCATAGACGATTATGCCACATATAAGTTTCATCTTTGTTACTTACTTTAAGCCTTTTGTTTGTTACATTATATGTTTGAGATTGATTTATATTCAAAATATAAAGACCATTATTTGCATCAGTTGTGCAAATTTCTATATAATTTTTATACATAAAATACTCAATGTTTCTAAATACAAAAGTATACCCGCATTGGGTTAACATAGATACAGAAATAATATTCCTAGTCAAACTAGGTACAAAATAATAGTTTATAAGTTCAAGTTTATGCCCCGAGAGCAGTTCCAAAACATAAATGCCCACATCCAAAACGGTAACTCCAGTCACATTTCCAACGAGGAGGTCAATCTCTCCTGAGGCCAGTCTTCTACTAATCCGCAGATTCTGCACATCAGTACATATGTGAGTACCACAACCAGAATCAAAAATCCAATTTCTAAAACTAGTAGTAGACATGTTTATTTCTATAACAAACATACCTGAAGCTCTGTACTCGCGGTAGTCACACTTCCAGTGACCCCGCTTCCCGCACTGCAGACATACATCTTGGGATTTGTCCTTGGATTTCCCAGAATCCTTTGACGATTTGGCCTTGCCTTTCTTCTTATCCTTCTTCTTCTTCACACCTCCAGTCGCCTTGGGCCAAGCCCTCGGAGTCTAAGATGTCGAAGCAAAGTGCACCTTACGCTTCTTGCCCTTTAGAAGCTTCTTTTTAGCTTCTTTCAGAATGGACATTAACTCTCCAAGAGTAACATCTTGGTTCAGCATATTATAGTTCATGATGAACCCACTCTAAGTGTCGGGGAGAGATTGCAAGATCAAATCTATCAAAGTCTCAGCCTCGAAGATAATGCCCATATGAAATAGTTGCTTGATGTCAGCAATCATTTGTGACATAGTGCTCAAAAGATGAACCCTCTGACATTCGAGCGTGGAAGAGATTCTTCTTCAACTTATATCTTTGCGATCTAAGATTAGATCGGAGGAGATCATGCAACTTCGCCAACATATTATAGGGATTCAATCCCTTTTTCTGTCGACTGAATTGCTGAGTTATGGCAGCAAGCATAATGGACTGAGCAGTGCAGCTGTCATCACTGTGAGTCTTCCAAAGCGCACGCTCAAGTATTTCCTTAGGTCCGGGCTTAGGCCCAAGAGGTTTATCAATCGTATAGAGTAACTTCTCGGATCCCAGGACAATCATGAGATTCATTTCCCAGTCAGAAAAGTTGGTGCCATTAAAAACATTCTCTCCCATGATAATGTCTCTGACACTGTTCTTTCCCATCATTTTAATTACGATAGTCCAACTATCCAATTAAAAATTTAAGGGTACAATCTAACTGTTACAAGAAAAATAATAATATATTAGTCAAACTAATAAAAATAATTGCTGAAATAATTTGAAAACGCGTAAAGCTAAGCATTTGAACGAGATTACAAATTCAATACTAGCCTTCCACTATTTTTCGGCGAGCCTCTAACCCTCTGTTAAGTACTCGGGAAACATAATTTCCTACTGGGCTAGGATCCTGTTAAATAACACACAACCTTGACTTTGGCCAACAAGCTGTATGATATTTAACTAGGTAAATCTCTAAGATCAATTGGATCTCATCCAATTCCTAGATCCAGTAGGTGGACCTTCAAGTCCGAAACATATTGTAATATATCCAACATATTTTCCTAACCTTTTTCCTCTGAATCAACTAAGCTTTGGCTTTGGCACAACAAGCTTAATGATTCCAGTTAAGCGGGACCCATTGACTTTGAAAAACTTCGTAATCGATATCGATGGACAAGAAGTGATCTTGACTTTAGCCAACAAATCACAACTTGGACATGACACACGATATGCAACAAAGCCTTCATGATTCAAACACATCCGCAATGGACAAAGGTCTTGACTTTGGCCAATAAACCAGTGCCAATCTTGGATCTTTAGTAAGAATCACTCAATGGAAGGAAAACGCTTAATATGTTTTGAGGGTTTTTCACGTAAATTGGCAACTAATTTATTATCTTTGTTAGGTCTCATCATACACCCTTAAGCATGCATTCTAAAATCATAATAAGGCATCGAAATAAATTAATAATGATATGTGGATGGATATCTCACAAATTGTTACTAGAACAAATCACTTCATTTCCTCTCTCTGGCTAGCATTATTCTAACTTCTACCCAATTACATAATACAGTGAAAGAAACCTCATTAATGGGTCTCAAAGCCCAATTAACATCCAATGTAGTTTAATTAAAGTCCAATGGGCTTTCAATTGATTTCCTAAGGCATGGGCTTTGGTCAATATAGGTCGAACCCAAATACCATTGCCCAATAAAGGAATCACCCTATTTGCCATGAAATCAGTTTCGGCCCATTAGGCTCAATTGAACATTTAAAGTCCATTTGTTATATTTGGACTTAATGGAATGATTTAGGCCCAATTTGAATCCAATCCAATTGACCTAAACCAACTTGGCCCAACCAAGCCCATTAAGCCCAAACACAACAATTATAAGCCCAATTCTAAATCAAGCCCAATTTATTAAATTCTGATTTTCTAAAATTCATAATTTAATAAATCAAAGTGTTTAGCCATGATTAATCTTCTAAATTAAAATTTCCAAAATACTAATCAATTCATTAATCATGCTTGTCATCATCAACACATGTCCAACATTATTGAATTAAAAAATCATCTCATTACATGCTATACTGCTCACGGCATTGGTGGGTTTATTAATTCGATTTCATTTTCAATCTGATTGAATTACAAATCCACATTTCCCAAAGTCTTTAAGCTCATCCAATGATCAAAAGAACAAAAAATACCATGACATTAAGGTAAGCATGTATTCGGCCAAGCCCAACATTTGGGGAAAAATTAATCCAATTCAATTTTCATCAAATTGATCATGCATAATACTATGTTTTCATCATTCAAGCATACTCAATTAATCAATTTTATCAAACCATGCTCAAATCAATTTTACCCAAATTTTAGCATAAGAACCCTAATTATTTTCATGCTCAAATTAGGCTCAATGATACAATTGTTGGTTTCTATTATAGTCCCAAGATCATTCAAGTAATGAAACATGTGAATACAAAAGTAAAGTATGAAGGAATCATACTTACAAAGATCGGATGGTTGGTTGTGAAGAACACAAAACAATACTCTCTTGAATTCGGCCAAGGTCCCCTTTTGTTTGTTGAAGATGAACAAGCTCAAAGCTTTGTGTTGATTCCAAGTTCAAAGGTGGGTTTCCCTAACACCTTGAATGATTCTTGAAGTGTGCTAGCAAGTGAAGAAAAGAAAAATAATTCTTCTTGTTCTTCAAGGAGGCTCACGGCAATGTGAGGTTTGAGAGAGAGAGAGAGTTATTTTGTTTGATTTTTTCTTTTCCAAAACAATAATGCAAAAAGTATTACCAAAATTTGGTAAAAGATTTTCCAAAAAGCAAAACCAATTTTGGAGGCAAAATGGCATTAATTGCCCCCAACCACCACCATCATCAATAGTGACTGGTTGTCAATCACCAAAAGGTGACTTGACATTCATCACTAAAGTGACAGGTGATGTGACAAGCGATGTGACTTGTGGCCACACTTTATTCAAAATCGGAGTGGCCTCGCAAACACATTCCCGGCTCGATTTCGTTAATTCTGAATTAACGAATTTCCATTGTGACATAATTAAATGAAATTTAATTAAATAATTATGCCTAGTAAAATTACTATTCACATCGCTGGTGAATTAATTCTAAATCAATGCGTTAGCCCAAATTAAAATCCAATTTTAATTCCACGTCGGAATCTAATTTTCATTTAACATATCGAATATATTATTTTATCGATTAATTTCGAATTAATCGTTCTCTCTCTTCTTAAAGAATTTTATAATAGATAAAATCTTACCGTAATTAATCCCAGATTAATTATTGATTGTCGCAAGTACTGATTGTTGCAAGTACTAGCAATGCTAGTCTTAGGTTAAGACCAAATACATCTACCATGATACGGATTCCCATATACACATAGTCATACTACCAATGGGATTCTGTGGGGTCTATCCAGAGCGAAATTGTTTCCGTTCTGTAGGCATTGCATTTTTGTATATCAGCCCGATGATGAGTCTCGTATGGAGACAACTACTTCTTTAGTCATGAAAGTCGCGGGAAACGGACGTTGGAAGGGTAAAATTGGAAATTAGAATTTTTGTTGGATTTTATCTGGGTTGTTTGGCTTATGCTGCTTGTTGGACTTCCGTTTCAAAGCTTAAATAAGGCCCAAAACCCAAACCAAACCCAACCAAACCCAAAATACCCAAGTCAAACCAAGTCAAACCAAGCCCATGCCCAAGGGGGGTGATTCACGCCTATAGTGTCTTTATTTAGGTATATGCACATTTATCACATGCTAAAATCTTGCAAAATCCTTACCTAAATAAAAGAAATCAAATCAAATCCAATCACAAATCCAAATTAGGAGATCCATTCCTTGTTAGACACCAATTAGGAGATTCTTTCCTATTCAAATTAGGAAAGTCTTCTCTCTTTGCCTATAAAAAGAGGCCTTCACCCCCCATTCACAACCCTAGCTCATATACCTCTCTCACACGCCTAAGACCATCATCCAAGCTCTCTTGTTCACGCCCAAAGTCCCCCTTCAAACCTCCATTGCCGAATCATCCAGCCAAGAACACCCCTCCATTGCCGCCTCTCCCCTTCATCCCTACACCCTTCACGCCCAACACCTTAAATAAAGCCTCCTTTGCCACATCTTAGACACCATTCACAGCCTTAAACAAGCCTTAAAACAGCCCCAAACATTGCCCCAAAGTCGCACAATCAACCCCCACACACCAGCCCCCATTCACGCCTAAAAATAGCCCAGAAAACACTCATTGCACTGCACTTTTACTACCACAAATCAGCCCACTGACCTGAACGTTTTTGCAGTGATTTTAGCCCTCAAAACAGTCCCCGAAACACCAAAAAACTGCACTAAAACACTGCACAAGACCCCCCTAAAAAATCACCAAAACCGCACCCTTTTAGCCTTCCAAATCACCCGAAACAGTCCACTAATCGACCAAAATAGTGACCTGAAACGCAGCAGCAAACAGCAGCAAAATGGACATAACAGCAGCCCAAGCATCAAAACAGCAAGGAAAGACGTTGAGCAAACAAATCGGAAAAGTATCGGATCATTCCGCCCTTCCAACGGACGTGTAACGCCATTTCTTGAGACGACAAAAGAGGTTAGACCTGAGGGCACCCTTTTACTTATCTTCTTTCGTTTTATTTATTTATTTTTGATATATAATTGCATGAGAGTCGTTTGAGGCATGATTTGATTATTGGATGAGCGGGATATGTGTTCCCTTTTGTGGTATATCGGATGGAAACCCGGACATAAATTCCATAGCCGATTCCGAATGGACGATAGTATGGTCTGCACTCGGGACACAATGCCACGTACCACTTAAGATACATGTATCCGTCTCATCCAAATTTGTATTTGAGCATGTTGTAGTTCTAGGTTTTTTATTTATTATTTTAAGCATGATTTAATTTAGTTTCGTTATTTAATTTTAAAGCATGATTATGTTCTTTTTATGCATGATATTTAGTTTTGTTTATATTTATGTTTAAGTAATTATTTGTTTACGTTGGTTTGATGGCTTCATATGTTCAATGTATGGTATTGTGTGTTTATTGTTTAAAGACTTACTTTCGAGCATGCAAACTTAGATTAGGAGTTAGTTAGACGGAAGCATATTAGATCTATGTGACCTTTGAACATGATTATTGAGTAGATGCGGCCGATTTATTGCACAAATTATATCATCACGATGACATAAGTTAGGGACCATTCCGAACCCAACGGTTTGAGGTCTTCCCTTGCGAGGGGTGAGTGCGGCCTTAAACCTTTGTCCCGGTTCACACCGGGTGGCGACTCCATTATTCTCTGGTTTAGTTCCCCGCGGACTATTTCCTACTCTCAACTAGGCTTTGAGTCTAGAACAGCATGCGTCGCCCAAGTTCTGTGACCTACAGTCTGGCGACTCCACTGGGGATAGAGAATCGACCTCGAAATCATGTCTTGTGTTGTGTATAATTTGTGCATTAGCTGACCGTGTCTGTACTGGGTTAAGGGGGTTAATCAAAGGCTTAGTTAAAGCTAGGTGGTGGTTGGGTGTCTTCCTTCATTCACTACCTTTCGAGGAAAAGCTATGAGGGCACCTAGATGATCATTACCCGTAGCTTGTTATGATAGACTAGTTTGGAGGACTCGTTGTTTATTCTTATCACCAAGCGATAAGAGCCTAAGAGGCTAGGGTACTTAAGAGAGCCTCGCTCCACCCTCCCTCTGGGGAATCTACAATGGGAAGTCCATTCGACAGTCAGTCACACACTGTAACTCGTTGGCACGTACCGTAAGGTATAAAAAAGGTGCGCTCACTTGGTCGTTTGAACCCTTGAGTGGGGAGTCCTAGTTGTGGGCAAACCTTTATTAGCGAGAGCCTTTGTCCGTGCCCCGTGAACCCACTCGTTAACCTTAGCCATAAAGAACATGTAGTTAGTCATCTTATAATTATGTGTGGTGGGCCGCCGTCATTTGGATCCAGTTGGACCTTCTGTCAAAGGGTATGAACCTGTTGGGCCATTTAAACTGGGACAAGTTTTGTGTCTTTTGACAGTTGGGCCAAAAGCTTCTAGAATGCCGGTGGGCCATTTTTTGAATATGGCCTCTTATCATTTGAAGCCATTTAGCCATATCACCACAAAGTGTAAACCTATTGAGCCTTTTCAACTGGGACAAGTTTGCACCACGCGATAGTATGATTGAATACTTAAAATGATAATGGGCCACGTAGTTTAAATTTTCTTTTTATAATTTTTATATATTACATGCATCGCACACATATGCACTGACACGTGGCCTTAAAAGAGGCAACATAGATTCCCATTTGGGTTAGAGAAGAGGGGAGATTAGTCAAAAGACCTTCAGCGAATATGAGTGAATCTGTCAACGATGACTAAACAACTGCAAGCTCTGACTGCTTCCATGTCTGGTATGGTTGTGCCCCGCGCTGCGGGAGGATCTGAGAATGAGAGGCGGGAGAGCCCTCAAAATGGATTGAATGATGATGCACCGGTATTTGATGATGATTTGGCTGACTATGCCGCTGGTAGGATAGCTGGGACTTAGGCTGAAATGCAAAAGCTCTGTGATCAGATGGAGTCTATCACCCGTAAGTTGAAGGGGAAACATGAGGATCTACTGGATTATGACTCAATGACTTTTGAGGAATAGTTGCCTGTGTTGAGTTTCTATTAGGTCCCAAGATCAAATCAAAGCATGGAATCATGTGTGAACACATCAACGGAGGTAGCGGAATACTCACATCGATCGGTTGAGTCGATTGGAAGACGATTCAAGCCAAGAAACCCACTGTTTTGGGCGCACATGCACTGCAGTAAGCTCACTGGAATGAGCTGATTCGGGCCTCATTTCGGAGATCCAAACTTCGTCGGATGAGTCCCGCCTCATGGGTGAACCTCCCTAACACCTTCGCAAGTTTCGCAAGTGTGCTAGCACTTGTGTTTCCACCATGGAAACTCACTCATTTTCTTCCCCAAGCTCACGGCAGTGAGCTGTGACAGAAGAAGAAAAATGGCCCCAAATGGGCGTGAATGAGAGAGAGAAGGAGATGGAAAAGTTTGCTTGAATTGTGTAAATGATTTACCAAAAAGTCTTATATATTTTCTAAAATAAAATAAGCCTTTTACAATAAATTTTATCTAATAAAATCCATGTAAATCTATTACTCCTATCAAGTCACTATTCCACCTACACACATCAACTATTCATAGTCACTTTATTAAAGTGATTTGATGGTGTCAAGCAATCAATCAACTCAATCACATCAATCAATCAATCAATCACATCACTCAAAGTGACGTTTGATTTGAAGCTTGATGTGACGAATGATTTGACGCTTGATGTGACTTGCATCGCCGCATTTGAATTCAAAATACGAATGCGCTCGCAATCACATTCGGGCTAGGGTTCGCTAATTCTAAATTAACGAATTTCCGTCGCGTCGCAATTAAGTGACTACGCCTAGCGAATTCACTATTCACGTCGCTAACGAATTAATTCTAAATTAATTCGTTCGCCCGAATTAAAATCTAATTTTAATTCCGTGTCGAAATCCAATTTCGTTTAATATATCGAATATATTAATTTAATCGATTAATTCCAAATTATCGTTCTCTCTCTCTCTAGACGATATTTTATCCGAGATAAAATATCTCCGTAATTAATCCCAGATTAATTTTCTCTTTCTTCTGTATAATCCCAGATTATTAATGAGTGCGAGTTATGCGTCATCGGTGCATTATCGGGAAGCGACCCATGAGATCCCCGGATAAGTTGGCTATAAATACGGTCGTCGGTGTAACCGAATCACGTACGTACAGAGTACTACGTTCTACCGATTTACGAGACAAGGTCGACTCCTAGTAAAGTACCAAGTCTACCCAATTTTCCGGACATATCATTTTTAAGAATATTTAGATCTATATCAAGCGTAGTATACAATCGTATTGTGCATATCGGCCCAGTATCGGATAGTCACGTGTTAGGGCTGGGGCTGGATAAGTGTCTGCCCCGTCCGAAACACATATCGGATGTCTGGTAACTAGTCTCTATAATCGGATATTCATGACCTGGTCATAATTTCACGATTGGATGCGCATCACTTAAGAGCACTAATACCGTATCCTGCGTGACATCATCTCCAATATGACTGGAGTGATACTTCCGTCTCGACATCACACCCAATACTCTACGACTCTCTGATAAACCCAGAAGTGGTAGACACAGAACCTGGTCAGGGTCCCCAACCACCAAAACCAAAGTTTATCGATTATCGTAAGTATTAGCGATGCAAGTCTCAGGTTAAGACTATACACACCTACCTTGACTTCGGCCTCCCATAGACACATAGTCATAATACCAATGGGATTCCGAGGGGTCTATCCAGAGCGAAGCTGTTTCCCGTACCATCGGTGAAACACGACCTCCTATCGCACTTGCATAAGTCTCCAACACTTATATATATGAGAACTATGCCGTTGTGCCCTCACAACGCGCACAAGTGCAATACTAGCCTATTCCGTATTATCGATGTCCAGTCTCGATAATACTACGGCTAGGGATATTTAATGATTAATCCTTCGTGGACTGATACTGTCTCATATCATCTCAATCCAGGAACTAATCATAGGGACCTCTATTCATTTATATATCTATGGTGATCTAATCACAATGATGAGAGTGCAATTTCCTTGTTACATAGTTAATTTGCTACAACAACACAATGTTCTGTGCAAATAGTGACGCTATGGGTCATATTATCCAACAATCTCCCACTTGGCACGTAGCGAGTCACTCAAGTGTTCCAACACTTGAACTATGTAGGTTCGCTCAAATTGCTGAGGAAAGGTTTTCGTCAGCGGATTTGTTTGATTATCGTCTGACGCGATTTACACGATCATCACATCGCCACGATGTATGATCCGAACGAATCAGATGATTTAGAAGTATATATCTGGATCGTCGATGAGACCTTTAATTCCTTAGCCTATGCTGACGCATAGTTCAGCTGCTAACAGAACTATATCTAATCTAATTAGATTTATGTTCGATCCAAATGGCTTCTTTTGCTGCCTCAGCTGCAGCAATAATCTGTATCCGTATTTGTTGTTTATTCGGCAACAGTTATCTTGCTTGGAAGATTTCCAGCTCACTGTCTCGTTATACAAACTTTATAGTACCGTAGTATTTAATAGTTTGGAAACTTGCAGCGGTGATCCCAGTCACTTCAAGTTCTCCTTCTCCATATTTTAAGACAACATCTTTAGTTCTCTAAGATACTAACAGATGTTCTCAATCTTTAATCCAGTGACTATCACTTGGATTGACCCGATTGTGACTCCATATGCTCGAAGCGTATGAGACACCAATACAAGTACATTTTAAATGTACAGTTTTCCAGAGAGTGTTAACAACTCCAAATCTATCCCAGTAGATCTTTATTCCTTGAATAAAGGTTGTTACTCCCCAGAATTCTACGGAGAATTTTCTATTGAAAGAATATCTATGAAGCCAAGCTTTCACCATTGTATTATGGGAATTTCACTGTCAGTGCGCCCTCCCACTAACCTCCTTATATACACAAGAATTATTTCGTTTTGAGTCAAATCATAACCATTATGATTATTTCAAAACGACAGTTCCAAGAACCCTATGCTTGCATTGATCCAAACATGGATCGAATAACTCGCAAACCTTGTTTGTCGGTTATACAAAATCGTCAGAATGTTATAAACATTCTCCAAAAGG
>SKCR01051616.1:0-15356 GCA_019454045.1 Zanthoxylum bungeanum | reverse complement strand
TGCAGGCAGTAGGATCTTTTGTTTTTTCTGTCTGGGGGGAACCTCCTGAGGTCGGGCTCTATTAAGAGACCTTTCTCCCGTATTTCCATGATGATTTCCCTTGGCGGCTTGCTTAGGGGAATATACGCCCCTCTCGGACCACATGGTTCACTTGAGTTGCGGGCCCTTTGCCTTGATCCTTTTGTGCCATCGGTTTGAACTCTCTGGGTCTTGGATTGAACTTCCGGAATTCTCTCTCGGTCGCCGATGGTCTTCTCTCCTGGTTACTCTTTCTCTGGCGGTTGCTCCTCTCCGGGATACCTTCTCCTCTCCTTCTAGTAAGACGTACTTCCTGGCCACCTCCAGTGCAGTAGCGTAGTCTGGTGTTTCGTGGATCCTCAGGTGGGTCCATAGTTTCCCGACCCTTAGGGCCCCTTTCAGACTTTCCAGGGCTTCCTGGGATTCGTAGCCTCCGACCTCGAGTACAGTGTCATGATACCTTTCAATGAAGCTTTTCAGTTTTCGTCGTCTCCTTGTTTTATGAGCCTTAGTTCCCATATTGTTTTTTTAGGGGTGCAGGCTCCTTTGAAATGCGGATAAACGACTTCTTAAGTTGGGAGAAGCTCTGAATGCTCCTCGGGGCCAGACTTCTATACCATAGGATGGCAGGTCCCCCTAAAGTTAAGGGAAATACTTTGCATATGGCGTCGCCCATTACCCCCTGTACTTCCATTAGGAGGACAAAGTTTTCAATGTGGGATTTTGGGTCGGAGTGGCCTTTGTATGGTGCCATGGTCGGCATGTTAAATCGTTTTGGAAACTGCGCTGTTCTTATTTCTTCCGTAAGGGGGGACCCCTCTTCCTCGCCTCGGGTGTCTCCCGCCCCGATCTTGAGGCTTTCTCCCCACTTTGTCATCTCTTTTCTCAACCAAGATTTTATTTCACGGGTTTTGCCCCCGCGCCGCCTTTTGTGTTCTTCTGTTCGCCTGTCGCCCCGGGCGTGGCGTTCTTTAAACTCAGAGGTCTCCTGTACGTCTTCGTTATACTTTCTATCCTCCCTTCTGGAGTTGTAAAAACTGTCGGAGGAGGGGTCGGGTGATTGTTCCTTTTCTTCTTCTTCCCATGTGTCTTCTGATCTCCCTACCACCGCAGATCTTATCCCATAGGGGCCTCTCTTCCTGGGTCCCTCGTCTTCGCTTCCGTCTACTACTCTTTTCCCTCTCTCCTTCTCTTTCCTCTTTTGTCCGGCCTCGGTTTCAGTTTCCTCGTTGTTTGCTCCTTCCATTCTTTCCAGTCGATCCATCATAGACCTCATGCCATCTTCCATTCTTTTCATCCAGTCTATTGCCGGACCTCCTGGTTGGTGATCTCCGTCTTCCGCCATTTGTCTTATCACGTGAACTGCTTTTTGTGAAGGTCCCCACAGACGGCGCCAACTGTTGACGGTTGATTTTGGTCTCAGGGTAATATTGGAATATCACTCCCGAGGAAATCCTCCTCCAACTGTGAATTTGTTTGGTTATGGGGGACCAAAGGCAAATTTAGCGGAAAACAAGAAAATACGCCAATCAGACAAGGTGATTTAACGTGGTTCGGTGGATTTTGAGATCCGACCTACGTCCACGGGCAAGAACAGGATGGTACTTTTTATTACTCAAATTCACTCCTTTAGATCTCCTCTTTGCTTTTACAAATCAGAGCTCTATGACACTAATCTCTTATTCTTGTGATGATTTTCAGATGTCTTTTACACATGCTCTACCCTTCTATTTATAATAATACAGAAATCAGATTCCTATTTGTATAGGAAATCCTACTAGAATCAATCTTCTCTTCTTGTAAGGTTTCCTGATCCGGTGCTGCCTTCTCCTTTCGTATTCCCTTTTGGATTCTGATTCCTTCTCCTTGCGAGAGTAGGACATTTCTCTTATCTTATCCATAAGAATGGGGCGCTGTTGTCTTGAACGCGGTCCGTCATCTGGTCGGTCTTTGATGAGGTCGGCCATGACAATCTTTTATGCTGAGAGCGTTCCTGTCGACCTATATAGTGCTCGGTCATCTGATCCAATGTGGTCGGTCTTCACATGAACTGGTCGGGTCGGCTACATGATCTCAACCAGACAGAGAATTTACCCTTTCGTCCTTGTTGTGCTGTCTTAAATGCCGTAGTGCCTGAAAACACCATCAACAAATTCTAATTTATGTTTTTATATTTTTATATGTATTTCTTTTCTGTGTATTATTATATGTACTCTTCTCTAAAAATATATTTTTCTAATAAGTAGTGTTAAAAAAATTAATAAATAATCAAAAGAGATATAAATAAATAAATAAATAAATAAATAAATAAATAAATAAACATAAAATAAATAACAATAAATAAATAAATAAAATCATATATATATAATTTTGGGGACAATGGAGGAGACGTAAAAAAATAATTTTGCGGGGGACAGAGGAGGGGGAAACGCTGACGGAAAAGCATACGTCTAAAAAATATAAATTTGTCATAATTTTATTAGATCAACATACATACACATTACCAGCTCTAATTATACTAGAATAATGTTCTCCTATTTCTGATCTCATTTTTTAAAAGATCAACTCAACTTTGTTTCGGTAGGATATAAAATTCTGAAATTAAATCAATCACCTGAGGCCTTGAGGGCACATTGTCCTAAAATAAATTGGCATTTCTACCATTGGTGCTTAGAATTATTTCGGCATTTGTTTCCCACGATATAACGGGAACAAAATATCTTTGACGCACTGACTGTTGGACAATTATGACCCATAACATCACTATTTGTAAAAGACATTGTGGTTTTTGTACAAATTAACTATGTGACAAATGAAATTGTTATTTTATCATTTTGTAATTAGATTACTTGAATATATAAATGATAAAAGTCCTTATGATTAGTTCCGGATTAATAAGATATGAGACAATATCAATCCACGAAAGGTTTAATCATTAAATATCCATAGTCGTAGTATTATCGAGACTGGACATCGATAATGCAGAATATGCTAGTATTACACTTGTGCGCGTTATGGAAACGTAACAGTATAGGTCTCATATATTTGGGTATTGGATACTCATGCAAGTGTAATAGAAGGTTCTGTTTCCCGATGGTACGGGAACAACTTCGCTCTGTATAGACCCCTCAGAATCCAATTGGTAGTATGACTATGTATCTATGGGAATCCGAATCAGGGCAAGTGTATTTGGTCTTAACCTAAGACTTGCATCGCTAATACTTGTGACAATCAGTACGCTTTGGTTTTGATCGTCTGGGACTTTAACAGGTTTTGTGTACGCCTCTTCTGGGTTTATTGAGAATCGTAGTGTATTGGGTGTGATGTCAAGATGGAAGTGTCACTTCAGTCATATGGAGATGATGATCACGCATGGATACAAAACTGGTACTCTATTATGTTGCAACTATCGGGATAATATGACAAGGTCATGATTATCCAATTAAAGAGACTAGTTGCTAGTGATCCGATATATGCTTCGTATGAGGCAGACACAATTCCAACCCAAGGCCTAGCATGTAACATCAGATACTAGATCATAATACGCAATACTTAGTATACTACGCCTGGTATAGATTATGTATTCCTTAAAAGAATATTTCTGGAGAATTGGGTAGGCACATTGCTTTGCTAGAAGCCAACCATGTCTTGTAAATCGGTAAGAACATGGTACGGGTACGCACGTGTTCGGATAATCCGACGACCCGATTTACTGGCAACATATCCAGGGATCTCATGGGTCGCTTCCCAAAGATTCACCGATGACATTTGACTCGAACAGAATTAATCTGGGATTAATTATGAGAGAGAGAAAATTAATCTAGAGAGAAAATTAATCTAGGATTAATTACAGCAATAATTTATCTGGGATAAAATTCGAATAGAAGAAAGAGAACGATTAATTTGGGATTAATCAATAAATAATATATTCGATATTGTAGACAACAGAACCTGGGAGACGCCGTTCCTAGGCTCGCGGCCTAGTTGGGAAGGATTACATAACATGGAGTCGCCACCCGGTGTGAACCGGGACAAAGATTTAAGGCCGCACTCACCCCTCGCAAGGGAAGACCTCAAACCGTTGGGTTCGGAATGGTCCCTTACTTATGTCACTTGTAATGAAAGGATTCATGTAATAATTTAACTAAGCTTAAGTAACACTTATTTCCAATAGTATCATGCTTCTAAATTCTCATGTGTAAAATAAAACTCATGTACGCATTTCACATATATCTTACATTTAAATTTGCATGCTAAACATATATCAAGATAGCAACTAACATACAACTTTACTTGCATATCACATTCAGAAAAAAACACAAGCGCACATATTAACCATACAAGCACACATGGTAACCATACAAGCACACATATGGGCACTTTTCAAGTGGTACGTGGAATTGTAGCCCAAGTACAGACCGCACTACCGTCCATTCGGAATCGGCTACGGAATTTACGTCTGGGTTTCCATCCGATATACCGCAAGAAATAATACTCAAATGTTATCATGACACAAGCATATGAATTGTAATACATCAACATATTTGCATTTATACATGTGGAGATAGCTACTAGGAAAACTATGCATGAAATCTAATAAGACGGACTCAGTTCAGTGTGTGCACGTTCGTGTAGCATTCGTAAACGCGTTCGAACGGAAATGAAACAGAATGCTCACGTTCGAGTAGCGTTCGTATACGCGTTCGAACGGAAATGAAACAGAATGCTCACGTTCGAGTAGCGTTCGTAAACGCGTTCGAACGGAGATGAGACAGAAAGCTCACGTTCGTATGGCGTTTGTTAACGCGTTCGAACGGATATGAGACCTGACACATAATAAGGCAAAAAAACACATGCACGTTCGAGTTGCGTTCATGAACGCGTTCGAACGGACACGGACCTGATGCATGAAATAGGATGCAATACATAGACAGAAAATAAAAGGGCGCGGCGAAGCACTGCCATAAAGGTGACCTTTTGGGGCTCTTGATCTCTCAAAGAGAGGACCTTTAGACCAACATGCTAAGCCCATGCGCGTCACATCACACATACAAGAATAGAACCAATCATATCAACCAAGTATGCCCGATTGAACACATCTTACATCCAATCCGAACACACATCAACCGGCGCGGCAAAGCATCGTGGTAAAGGGCTTTTAGCCCCTCCCCATAGGGGATCTCACAACACACTTACTAAGCCCATGCGCTCGATTGACTTATACATACGAAAATAAAGATAACAATATCAAACTAAGTATGCCCGATTGAACGTATCTCGCGTCCAACCGAACATACATCAACCGGCGCGGCGAAGTAGTGTCACGAAGGTGGCCTTTTCGGCTATTTGTCTCCTAAATGGAGGACCTTTGGACTAACTCACTAAGCCCATGCGCTTGGTTGAATCATGCATAACTAACGACATATTGAATTCAAGTAAGCAAACTAAATAAACAAGAGCAACATAACCAAAAGAAAGATGGTGCCGTTTACCCAAGCGGTACGTGGAATTGTGGCCCGAGTACAGATCATACTACCGTCCATTCGGAATCGGCTATGAAATTTATGTCCGGGTTTCCATCCGATATACCGCGAGAGTTGACACATCTCTCATTCATCCAATACCCACAACATACATCATACACACAACAGATATCACAAATACAGAAAATATAATCAAAATAAATGAAAGAAAGTAAAATGAGAATAAGTGTGAAAGATACCCTCAGGTCCAACCTTTTAAGCAGTCTCTCGGACTCACGTTCCACGAAGATCGAAAGGGGGGTAAAGCTCCGCAACTTTTCTGGTCCGCTGGTTCGAAGTCCTAGCTCACTGTTCCGCTGCTTTGCTTACGATTCGAACTCCGTTCTGCTCCTATTCGGCTCCTGTTTTGCTGCTCACTGCACGGGCTACCTGTTTCAATGTTTTCAAAGAACTATTCCAAGTTGTGTGGGTTCTTAGTGCAATTAAAAGTGATTATTTTTAAGATTATCTATGTAGTTTTCTAAGTTACTGTTTTTTTAAGGATTTGGGCTGCTGTGTTTGTGTGGTTTTCGGTGATGTATGGAGGTTTAGAGGGGGCTGGTTTTCGGTGGTGGTTAGGGGTTGTTTTGGTGGTTGTAGTTTCGGTGGTGATTAGGGTGGTTACTTGTGGTAGATTCGGCTATGGAGGAGATGGTTGAGGTTCTTTTGTTCTCTTTTCGTGTGTGTATGATGTGTTTTCTCTTTTTGTCTGTTTTGGGTGTGTAGAGAGAGTCTAGAGAGATTTCGAGAGAGCTTGGGTGTGAATTGTGTTCTCTCTAGGAGAGGAATGGCCTTGGTTAGGGGTTGTTTATATAGAGAATGGCTAGGGTTTACAAGGGAAGGGATTTGTGCATTAAATTAGGATATGATTTAGTTTTAAACAAGGAAATCAAAGGATTGAGGGGGGGACAAAATATTTTACTTTAGGAAGTTGTAATATTTAA
This sequence comes from Zanthoxylum bungeanum, assembly GCA_019454045.1. NCBI lineage: Eukaryota > Viridiplantae > Streptophyta > Magnoliopsida > Sapindales > Rutaceae > Zanthoxylum > Zanthoxylum bungeanum. The sequence continues at coordinate 8,872 of SKCR01051616.1, read as the reverse complement.
TTTGTGTTGGTTTAGGAATACAAATATTTTATATTGGTAAATATCTTATTAGATTAGGAAGTCAAATATATGATTGGATTTAATTGGTTAAGATTGATTTTAATTTGGTATGATTATATTTTGATTTAGTATGTGATTTGTTTAATTTAGGCATGATTTTAGTTTAAGTTGGTAATTGTTTATTTTAATTGGTAAATGATTTAAATGTTTTATTTAATGTTTAATATTTAAATTAATATTTAATTATTTAATTTGGGATGTGTTTTATGGGCTTTGGGGAGCTAAATGGGCTGGGTGTGAGGCTAGCAGCAAAACCAGAATTACCGACACCGTTCGAACGCTCCCTCGAACGCTACACGAACGCCCGCAATCTGTTTCCCGTTCGAACGAAGTAACGAACGCAGCACCAACGAAGACAGTGAGCTTGTTTATTCTGAATTTCCCTTCCGATATCCGTTTCCCGCGGCAACCGTGACTCAAAAGGTAGTTGTCTCCAAATAAGACTCCTCATCGGGTGTATGTGTAAAAAAGCAGTGCCTACAGATATATTAAATGAAATTAGATTTCAAAGTGGAATTAAAATTGGATTTTAATTCGGACGAACGAATTAATTTAGAATTAATTCGTAAGCGACTTTAATATTTAATTATGTCGCAACAGAAAATTTATTAATTCGGAATTAAACGAACCCGAACTCGAGCCCGAGCGAAGTCGCGTGTTGGATTGTTCGACTTAAATTCAGAATTTACAAGTGGTGTGACCCACTTGACTTACATCACTAGTTTGACTAGTGATGGAAGTGGTTAAAGGTTAATTGTAAATCTAAGCTTGCTTGTTTTTCACTCAACCAAAGTCCAACACTCTTTATCATTTTGGAATGACATTTTACCAACTTGATTTTTGGTAAATTGTAATTGAATTTTGGAAATCAATTACACAACACAAAAAAATTGAAAATTCTCTCTCTCTCACACACCATTGTCGTGAACCTCTCCCTCTTGCTTAGAAATTTTGCTTCAAAATTTCTTCTTGCTAGCACATTCAAAGAGTCATTCAAGGTGTTAGGGAAACCAATCCTTGAGTTTGGAACACAAAGAAAAGGCTTGGATCTCTTCTTCTTCATCAAAAGTTTTGAACTTTCAACATCCAACGAAACCGATCAATGTAAGTTTTTCCGCAACTTCTTTGAGTATTCACATGAAATCATGACTTAGAAGATCCTTGGCATGTTCTAGGAACCCAACGATGGTATCAAGAGCCTTTTCTAAGCATGAAATGAGTTTAGGGTTTATATATTTTAATTTGGGTTTTTATGTTTTGAGCATGATTTCTTCAAATTGATTGTTTGGATGAGCTTGGATGATGATGAATTAGATTTATGCATCTTAAAATTTGAGAAAAATTGTTTGGATAATTTTTCCCTAAATTCCTTGAAAATGCCGAATATGAACCCTAGTATAGATATGGTGATTTTTTGATTTTAGACCATTGGATGTGTTTAAAGCATGATGTGTATATTGATTGTTGATTTAATTAGATTGAAATTAAAATTGGATATAAATTATGCATATTGTCGTGACTTGTGAAGCATGAAATTGATTGATTTTGCTTCAATTGTGTTGGACAAGAATTGAATAAATTAAAGCATGATTAATTAGTTTAATTGGTGTTTTTGAAATATTGGTTTAACTAATTAATTATGGCTAATACACTTTAATTAAAATTAATATGAAATTTGGAATTTTGTATTAATTAAAATTAGTCTTTAATTTTGAATTGGGCTAATATTGTTGTATTTGGGCTTAATGGGCTTCGTTGGGCCAAGCTTGGTTTATGACAATTGGATTGGATCCAAATTGGGCCTAAAACCATTCCATAAAGTCCAAATATAATAATTGGGCCTTTAACTATTTAATTGGGCCTAATTGGTCAAAATTAATTTTATGGCAAATAGGGTGATTCCTTAATTGGGCATTGGCATTTGGGTTTGATCCATATTGGCCAAAGCCCATGCCTTAAAAAATTAATTAAAAGCTCATTGGACTTTAATTAAATTGACATTTGATGTTAATTGGGCCTTTGAGACCCATTAAGATTGAATTTAGAATCTAAGTCTAAAAGGCACACAAATAAGTGTAATTATTTAATTTGGAATTAAATTAGAATTAGTATTGAATACAAATTAAATTGGATTTAAAATTATAGTTCGATATAATTCAAGAATACGTACTTTGAGTGTTTATTCTTAAACGAGTTGGACTCGAGCAAATCAAATCGTTGTTTGAACATTGGATGATCATTAATTCAAAGATTAATTAATTGGATTAGATTGATTGAATAACATGCTTTGTGTGAATAAATGGATGTATTGTATGAATAATGTATATCAGATGGATATTAAAAGAGGGTGAGAGCAATTTTGGAAATTGTTGTAATAAATTTAGAATTTATTAAATTGGACCTGTGTGTCCAGCTTTTTATCTCTTGACTCTTTGTATTTCTCTTCTCACCAATTCCCCTCAATGTTAATGAGGTTTCTTTAATGTATTATGTAATTGGGTAGAAGTTAGAATAGTGCTAGCCGAGGAGAGGAAATGGAGAGATTTGTTCTAGGAACAATTTGTTATATATCCATCCGCATATCGTTATTAATTATTTCGCGTCTTATTATGCTTTTAGAATGTATGCTTAAGGGTGTATGATGAGACTTAATCAAAGATAATAAATTGGTTGCCAATTTACCCGAAAAACCCTCAATACAATATTAAGTGATTTCCTTCCATTGAGTGGTTCTCTCTCAAGATCCAAGATTGACATTGGTTTGTTGGCCAAAGTCAAGATTAATGTCCATCGTGGATGTGTTTGAACCATGAAAGCTTTGTTCTATATCGCATGTCTTGGGCAAGTTGTGACTTGTTGGCCAAAGTCAAGGTCACTTCTTGTTCATCGACATGGATTATGAAGCTTTCCCACTGTCAATGGGTCCCGCTTAATTGGAATCATTAAGCTTGTTGAGCCAAAGCCAAGGCTTAGTTGATTCAAAGGAAAAGGTTAGGAAATATATTGGATATATTGACATATATATTGTATATATGTTTCGGACTTGGAGGTCCACCTACCGGATCTAGGAATTGGATGGGATCCAATTGATCTTAGAGATCTACCTAGTTAAATATCATAAAGCTTGTTGGCCAAAGTCAAGGTTGTGTGTTATTTAACGGGATCCTAGCCCACTAGGAAACTAGGTTTCCCGAGTACTCAACAGAGAGTTAGAGGCTCGCCGAAAAATAATGGGAGGCCGGTTTTGAATTTGTAATTTCGTTCAAATACGCGCTTTCAAATTATTTTCGTCATTTTATATATTTATATTAGTTGGACTAATATTTTATTATTTTCTTGTAACAGTTGGACTGTACCCAAAATCGTTAATTGAATAGTTAGACTATTGTAATTAAAATGGCTGGAAAGGTCAATGTTAGAGACATTATAATGGGCGAAAATGTCTTTAATGGTGTGAACTTTCCTGACTGGGATATGAACCTCAGGATTGTCCTGGAGGTTGAGAGATTGCTCTATACGATAAAGAGACCTCTTGGGCCTAAGCCCGAATTGAGCAGCTGCTTGAGCTTGAGCTTTGGAAGACTCACAGTGATGACAAATCAATTGCTCAATCTGTCATGGTTGCTGCAATAACCCCACAATTTTGTCATCAAAACAAGGGATTGGATCCCTATGAAATGATGTTGAAATTGAGGGACCTTCACTGATCTAACCTTAGATAGCAGAGGTACGAATTGCAGAAGAAGCTCTTTCGCTCTCGCATGTCAGAGGGTACATCTGTTGAGCACCATGTATCACATATGATTGCTGACATCGAACAGCTGGGACAGCTAGGCATAGTCTTTGAGGCTGATACTTTTATAGATTTGATCTTACTGTTTATTCCTGACAGCTGGAGCGGGTTTATCTTGAACTATAATATGATGAACCAAGAAAATACTCTTGGAGAGTTGATGGCAATGCTGAAAGAGGCAGAAAAATATCTTTTAAAGGGCAAGAAGCGCGAGGCGCACTTCGCTTCGACATCTCAGAATGCCAAGGCTTGGCCGAAGGCTTATGGAGGTGTGAAGAAGAAGAAGAAGAGAAAGGGCAAGGCCAAAGCATCAAAGTCTTCTGGGAAGGAAAATGACAAATCTCAAGATATCTGCCTGCAGTATGGCAAACGGGGTCACTGGAAGCGTGACTGCCGTGAGTACAAGGCGCACATGAAGGAAGTGAAAGCAGGTAAGGCTCCGGCTTAAGGTATGTTTGTTATTGAAATAAACATGTCTATTTCTAGTTTTAAAAATTGGATTTTTGATTCTGGTTGTGGTACTCATATATGTACTGATGTGTAGGATCTGCAGATTAGTAGGAGACTGGCTTCAAGAGAGATGGACCTCCGAGTTGGAAATGGGACTAGAGTCGCCGTTTTGGCTATTGGGACCTATATTTTGGAACTGCCCTCGGGGCATGCACTTAATTTATCAAACTGCTATTATATACCTAGTTTGACTAGAAACATTATATCTGTATCTTGTTTAATCCAATGTGGGTATACTTTTGTATTCAGAAACACATGGTGTTTTGTTTATAAAAATGATTTTGAGATATGCAGTGCTGATGTTAATAATGGTCTTTATATTTTGAATATAAATCAATCTCAAACATATAACATGACAAACAAAAGGCTTAAATTAAGTAACAAAGATGAAACTTATGTGGCATTGTCGTCTGGGACACATTAACAAAACTCGTATATCCACGCTTTCGAAGAGTGGATACTTGGACGGATTTGATCCAAATTCATATGACGTCTACGAATCTTGTTTATTAGGCAAAATGCCTAAAACACCTTTTAGCGGTAAAGGTGCACGAGCCACCGAACTGTTAGCCCTCGTTTATAGTGACGTATGTGGGCCCATGTCTAGCCAGGCTAGAGGTGGATATGAATACTTCGTAACCTTTACGGATGATGCATCGCGTTATGGTTATGTGTATCTTATGAGACACAAGTAGGAAACCTTTGAGAAATTTAAAGAGTTTCGAAACGAAGTAGAAAAATAGACCGGAAAAAGTATTAAAACATTACGGTCGGATCGTGGTGGAGAATACTTGAGCAATGAGTTTCTCGATTACTTGAAAGAATATGGTATTCTTTCACAGTGGACTCCTCCCGGAACACCTCAATTAAACGGTGTGTCTGAACGGAGAAACCGAACTTTGTTGGACATGGTAAGGTCTATGATGAGTCGCACAGAGCTACCAATTTCCTTATGGGGATATGCATTGAACAGTGCAATACTTATTTTGAATAAGGTTCCGTTAAAGTCTATTCAACAGACTCCATATGAAATATGGATAGGAAATAAACCAGGTTTCTCATTCCTGAAGATTTGGGGTTGCTGGGCATACGTTAAACGTTTGGATGGTACCAAACTAGAACCCAAATCGGATAGGTTCCTATTTGTAGGTTATCATAGGGAAACCAAAGGATATTACTTCTACCACCCACAAGAGAACAATGTATTTGTTGCTCTAAATGCGATTTTCCTCGAAAAGAAATTCCTAAATGCAGTGGTAAGTGAGAGGAAAGTAGAACTCGATGAAAATCAGAGTGATACTGTTCCTGGCACCGACTCCCAAACGGATCACGAACAGTTCATCAGGGATGGGATTGTACCATAATCTTCTAATACACAAGAACTGCGTAGGTCGGAGAGAGTCAGAAAACAACCTGAGAGGTATGGGTTTCTGATCTCACCTCACGTAGATATTAATCTTATTGAAGATAATGAGCCAACTACGTATGAGGAAGCGATACAAGATATCGACTCCGCTTTATGGCAAGAAGCCATGAAGTCCGAAATGGATTCCATGAACACCAACCAAGTTTGGACACTGGTTGATGCACCAGAAGGCATAAAGCCTATTGGTTGCAAATAGGTCTTCAAGAAGAAGACGGACATTGATGGCAACATACAAACGTACAAAGCTAGGCTTGTAGCGAAAGGGTATCGTCAACGACATGATGTCGATTACGATGAAACTTTTTCACATATTGCCATGATTAAATCCATTTGGATAATGCTTGCTATTGTTGCATATTTCGATTATGAAATATGGCAGATGGACATCAAAATCGCTTTTCTTAACAGAAACCTTATGTAGGATGTTTATATGCAACAGCCTGACGGTTTTGTCGTACCAAAACATGCAAACAAGGTTTGCAAGTTAAATCGATCCATTTATTGATTGAAGCAAACATCGTGTTCTTGGAACCAACGTTTTGATGAGATCATAAAAGAATATGATTTCGTTCAAAACGAGGATGATCCTTGTGTATATAAGAAGGTTAGTGGGAGCGCACTGACATTCATTGTCCTTTACGTAGATGATGTATTGCTTATTGGCAATGAAATTCACATGCTACAATCGGTGAAAGCTTGGCTTTCATTAAAATTCTCCATGAAAGATCTGGGAGAAACAGCTTTTATTATGGGAATAAGGATCTACCGGGATAAATCTAAAAAGATGTTTGGACTCTCTCAGAGTTTGTATATCGACAAAGTGTTGAAGAGATTCAACATGGATCAGTCTAAGAGGCGACTGTTGCCAGTGTCACATGGCATCTCTCTATATAAGGACATGTGTCCTGAACCTCAAGATGAGAGAGACAACATGAGTAAGATCCCGTACACTTCTGCAGTCGGATCGATCATGTATGCCATGATATGTACGCGACCTGATGTCTCGTATGCTTTGAGCTGTGTAGTCGCTATTAGGCTGATCCAGGTGATGGTCACTGGGTTGCGGTTAAGAACATCCTTAAGTATCTTAGACGAACTAAGGATGCTTTCTTAGTCTATGGAGATGGAGAACTTGAGGTAACTGGGTTTACCGATGCAAGTTTCAAAACCGATAAAGATGAATGTAAGTCGTAATCCGGGTACATATTTTGTTTGAACAACGGAGCAGTGAGCTGGAAATCTTCCAAGCAAGAGACTGTTGCCCATTTCAACAACAGAAGCGGAATATATTGCTGCAGCTGAGGCAACAAAAGAGGCAGTTTGGATCTGTAAATTCCTAATTGGAGTAGGAGTAGTTCTGTTAGCAGCTGAGCCCGTTCTTTTATATTATGACAATAACGGGGCTATAGCGCAGGCTAAGGAACCGCGGTCTCATCAACGATCCAAGCATGTACTTCGATGTTTCCATCTGATTCGTGAGATCATACATCGTGGCGATGTGAAGATCGAGAAGGTCGCATCAGATGACAACATTGCAGATCCGCTGACGAAGGTTATTTCTCAGCAAAAGTTTGAGCGACATGTACATAGTTCAGGTGTTAGATACTTGAGTGATTGGCTATAGGCCAAGTGGGAGATTGTTGGACAATTATGACCCATAGCATCACTATTTGTAAAATACATTGTGGTTTTTGTACAAATTAACTATGTGACAAAGGAAATTACTATTTTATCATTTTGTAATTAGATTACTTGACATCTATATTGCGAAATAGGCTAGTATTACACTTGTGTGCGTTATGGAAGCGTAACGACAAAGTTCTCATATATTTGGGTATTGGATACTCATGCAAGTGTAATAGGAGGTTCTGTTTACCGATGGTACGGGAACAGCTTCGCTCTGGATAGAGCCCTCGGAATCTCATTGGTAGTATTACTATGTGTCTATGGGAATCCGAATCAGGGTAGGTGTATTTGGTCTTAATTTGAGACTTGCATCGCTAATACTTGCGACAATCAGTATGCTTTGGTTTTGGTCGTCCGAGACTTTAATAGGTTCTGTGTACGCCTCTTCTAGGTTTATTGAGAATCGTAGTGTATTGGGTGTGATGTCAAGATGGAAGTGTCACTTCAGTCATATGAAGACGATGATCACACAGGGATACAGAACTGGTACTCCATTATGTTGCAACTATCGGGATAATATGACAAGGTCATGATTATCCGATTAAAGAGACTAGTTGCTAGTGATCCGATATATGCTTTATACGGGACAAACACAATTCCAGCCCCAAGCCTAGCATGTGACATCAGATACTGGATCGTAATACGCAATATTTAGTATACTACGCCTGGTATAGATTATGTATTCCTTAAAAAAATATTTCTAGAGAATTGGGTAGGCACGGTGCTTTTCTAGAAGCCAACCATGTCTTGTAAATTGGTAAGAACGTGGTACGAGGTACGCACGTGTTCGGATAGTCTGACGACCGGATTTACTGCCAATATATCCATGGATCTCATGGGTCTCTTCTCAAAGATTCACCGATGACGTTTGACTCGAACAGAATTAATCTAGGATTAATTATGAGAGAGAGAAAATTAATCTAGGATTAATTACGACAAGAATTTATCTGAGATAAAATTCGAATAGAAGAGAGAGAATGATTAATTTGGGATTAATCGATTAAATAATATATTTGATATATTAAATGAAATTAGATTTCAAAGCGGAATTAAAATTTGATTTTAATTCGGGCGAACAAATTAATTTAGAATTAATTCGTAAGCGACTTTAATATTTAATTATGTCGCAACGAAAAATTTGTTAATTCGGAATTAAACGAACGCGAACCCGAGCCCGAGCGAAGTCGCGTGTTGGATTGTTCGACTTAATTTCGGAATTTACAAGTGGTGGGACCCACTTGACTTACATCACTAGTTTGACTAGTGATGGAAGTGGTTAAAGGTTAACTGTAGATCTAAGCTTGCTTGTTTTTCACTCAACCAAAGTCCAACATTCTTTTTCATTTTTGGAATGACATTTTACCAACTTGATTTTTGGTAAATGGTAACTGAATTTT
>SKCR01051615.1:0-15341 GCA_019454045.1 Zanthoxylum bungeanum | reverse complement strand
TAATCATGACCTAGTTATATTATCCCGATAACTGCAACATTTAAGAGTACTATTACCGTATCCTACGTGACCATCATCTCCATATGACTGAAGTGATACTCCCATCTTGACATCACATCCAATACACTACGATTCTCAGTAAACCCAGTACAGGTGTACACAGAACCTGTTAAAGCTATGAACGACCAATACCAAAGCAAACTGATTGTCGCAAGTACTAGCGACGTAAGTCTCAGGTTAAAGATCACATACACCTACCCTGATTCGGATTCCCATAGACACATAGTCATACTACCAATGGGATTCCGAGTGGGTCTATCCAGAGCGAAGCTGTTCCCGGTCCAACGGCTAACAGAACCTCTTATCACACTTGCATAAGTATTTAATACTTAAACATATAAGAACTATTATGTTAAGCTTCCATAACGCGCACAAGTGCAATACTAGTACATTCCTCATTATCGATGTCCAGTCTCGATAATACTACGACTAAGGATATTTAATGATTAAATCATCTGTGGATTACTATTGTCTCATATCTTATTAATCCGATTTAACCATATGGACTTTTATCATTTATATATCCAAGTAATCCAATTACAAAATGATAAAATAGCAATTTCCTTTGTCACATTGTTAATTTGTACAAAAACACAATGTTTATTACAAATAGTGATGATATGAGTCATAATTGTCCAACAACAGTTTGCTAATCAATCATTTGCAATTGTTGTGAATAATTGAACGCAAATTATAAAGCTAAAGAAATGAGATACGTATAGTTGTGTATAGAGAATATTGATTCTCACAATACGACAACTATAGGTATTGGATACTAGATCTCCCGTCTAGTTAAATAAAATAATGTTTAATAACTGTTTTGATATTTGATATCAGAACTTATGACTATTGGATAGTTACTTGCTCTATATAAACAGTTGTTACATATTTTAATAAGACTAGTAATGTCATTAATGAAAAGATAAACATGAGGAAAATATTTGGTTAACAAAATAACTTAGGACAGTGCTTTATGAGTTTTTATCACATAAGGATTAGATGCTTGTTCCTTATGGTAAAGGATGGTCTGATATGAGATCATACCATATATCCTTATCCATTTAATGAATATTGTATTCAAGATGTGATTAAATCTCATTTAACCAATGATCTTTATTGGACCACAAGATTTATTAGACTAATACATTGGATGTATGTAGTTTAATGAATTAAAAATTACCTTAGATAGTTTTCTTACTCCGTAACTTAGTTAATGAATTGTCATGACTTAGTTGTGAGTTTCTAAAAGAATATATATTGAACATCTTGAATGGTTCGAGAACTTTCAATATATTTCTGATGAAAAGTGGATAGAATATTTTGAATAATTCAAAGTTATTCTATTTGAAATGTTGAAAACTATAAAATTCATCGTGAGTTTGTGAATTTTTCGAAGCTGTGTGATATGATCAAACACATGAATTTAAAGGCAATTAATTCTAGAGTTATTTAATGAATGTGATTCTTACTCAATATTAAACTTCCACAATTCCATTGTGATGCAATTGTTCAGTGGGAGTTATCGAATCTTATATGATTTGATTCGTTGATATTGAGTGTTACCGAATTTTTTTTCAATACTCTTGGAGTTATGCTCCAGAAATACTTATTCATCTCTTTAATTAATGTTCCATTTCTTTCTACAGTTACATATATGATATGTATAATGGAAAATTCGAATCTTGAAAAGTTTGAGATTTAAAACTTTCTTTTGTATAATTGTTATATAATTGAAAGTACTTGCGCCTCGGAGGTACAAGTGAAAAGGTTTATCATTTATTCTATTTAGTAGAATATTGTATTCTATTTGATATAATATCTTTTCTACGATCCCGAGTAATAAAATTATTTTGTTACTTGGTGATTGACATTGGATGTTGGCGATTGCAGAAAAGACTTGACTTAGTGAAGTCAAATGTGAGAATGATAAACTATGAGTGGAACTTCGTAATTAATAAGATGAAATGACCCTTAAACCACTTCCGTATAAGTTTAATAGGATGCCAGAATCATTTACAAAGTATTTGATACTTGTTGGTTCTGTTGTTTTCTTATTGAAGAAAATTATCCTATAACTTATAGTGGGAGAGATATTTGATATCGATTTTGGAAATTACCATTGAACCATAGATCTAATATTGTTCATAGCTTACTACGATCAGGTTTTGAACCTGATTGAGCTTTCATTATGAATCGTTCATAAAATGTGCAAATTGTTTGCGCAGAAAAAGCAAAGTGAGTTTGATAAAGGTTTGACCTTTACAGTATGACAATGAGAAATGTTATTCTCAGTAGTCTATTGTAGATTCTGAGAATACCTGTCTCTGGTCGTACTAATTGAACAGTTAACGATCTGTTGGTTAATGTTGATATTAAACAATGTATTTTGGCTAAAGAATGCAAAGTGGCGTTCTTGAGTAATTTCTTCAAATGAGAGATCCGTTGTGATTTCTTTTTTTAAAGAGTTCATTCTAGAATGGCCCTAGAGTTTGTATTCTGCTAAGATCACAGTTTAATATACTAGCTTATGGAGCCTATTGTAGACTCAGATAAGCTTTCCGGAAATCCATGTTCTCTGATTTTGATATCAGTCAGATTGTCTGGTTTTATCGAAGTATAGAGAATACATATTTGTCAGTAGGGTCAGTGGGAGCGTACAAATTTCTTTCTAGTATTATATATCCTAAGTCTTCTTTTCTCCATGGAAGCAGTGGGAGTAATCCTTGATATATGTGATATAAGGTTTTATATATGATATAAAACTAAGAGACCTGTAAGAAACTCTCATTAGTCGCGTATTAGATATGATCTAATAAATGACACAGTAAGACTATTTATATGACAGTTAGTATAACTGTTTGACAGTTAACGTGTCTTTTATATATATAGTATTCATCTTTCGTAAAGGATGATACCTTTATCGAAAGAAAGATTGATTGGAATGTCTAGTCAATCTTATGCATCATAGGATGATGGCGTAATGAATACTATATTATATGCCATTAAAGATATCAATTTAATCGTATTTGTTACGAATTATTTTGATATGCTACATACCATATGATGGATCTTGAAACATGTTCTTTGTGATATTTGAGATATTAAGAACAAGTTTCTTATTCATGGAGAATTTAGTCTGCAACCATAAGGTCAGATTAGTTTTGATCCTAATTATGAAATTAGATGGTCTATGTCATATAAAGTCAGAAAAGATGCAGTGGGAGTGTCACCGTTGATTCTACTAAACTAGTGGAATCAGTTGCAACTTACGAAGTATTGACTTATGAAGTTACATAGTGACCCTATAGATTAGAAGTTTTCATATTAGTTTTATGCTTGCGGTTGTCTTATAGTATTTTGGATTTGATCCATATATACTTAGACAACTCAGCAGCTGTAGCACAATACTGATATAGCGTCTGAGTTATATTGATGAAGAATTTGGATTCTACAAAATATTAATGACGCTAGCTAAGGAAAACGGTTGGGTTTGTTGGACAGACTCGATTTGTAAAACGGGCTTACTTGTTGTTGCCTACCTCTTGAGTGCCAGGTGAGCTCTTGAGAGCCACGGTATGTGATACACATTGAGATGAGTATATGATACTGGGGATTGGCACTAGAGCAAGTGGGAGAAATTGTTAGGGTTGGTGCTCAGAGTGCCAAACAAGATCGTATTTATGTCCGATTCATAAATACGAGCAATTCTATTTTCCATAATATTACTAATTTAATGGTACCACCTTTGTCTTTTATACACTTATTCGATCTAATTAGGATTAGATATCTGATTATGATTAGATCGAAACTAAATATGGTTTATTGATACATGTATATTAGACAAAGACCCTAGGATTTACAATATAGTGCGCAGTTACAACGTAGTTTGTAATTGACATTGCGAAGCGCATTATAAGATGTATATTCTTAAATAAAGTTCCTGGTCGAGATTTACTAACACGGGTCTGTTAGTAAAATCCCATGAGACCAGTAAATGTCGTATATCGTGACTTGGTTTGATGGTTTATCCCAGTGAACCATGAGTCTCGTGAGACTCGTATAGACATGTAAGTGTTTATTTAATAACACACTGAATGACTCACTGAAGATTTCCTAATAAATGGTACACCAACATCAATAGGAATCTTCTCGAGTTGAGCGAGCACAATGGTCCTTTGACTTGAGATACCACAGTGGGATATATGAGTTATCCTCCACACTTTGATGAAAGTCACGTCAACGATCTATTCATTATCAGACCTCCGCTTATTCATTGGGTGTGGACTGATGCTCATGATATCTAGTGTGTATCAAGACATGATTCGTCAGTTCTGTGTAAAGGGCATAGACATCTGCACGTGTTTACGATCTAGTAAATCCATGGTTGTGGTATAACTTCAGAAATCAGTTCTGAGTGTTATTTAGAGATCATAAATTGAAAGTCGATTGTATTATACCGAACGGATTTGACGTTCTCATCTATATCCCAGGTATAATATGGATAGCCTGTGACGGAGGGATTATACGTATGCAATGACCTCAGCTTGTATAGTTTAGCGAGATTATCTATGGTCGTCATAATCCATGAGTGGGTGGATTATGGACACGAAATTGGATTTCGTGACGGATAAACCTAAACTTAGAGAGTCCCACAATATGAAGTGCACTCGTAGAGCACTTGGGCAACTCGATATGAATAATACGAATTATTTATAATACTTCATCGGATTAAGTGAGTTAATTCGAATCGTTTAATCGATTAAACGATAACACATGCATTAGGGGATTTTGGGCCAATCCTAATTATTGTGTATTTGTATTTGATACATAATACGATTAGATACACATTAATTATTCGTCAAATAAGATTTTGACACATGTCATTAAATATATGTATTTTTTATTTAATGTAAATAAAATACATATATATATATATAATAATTAATTGATAAATTTTTTCATAATTGTTATGAAAAATGTTTAATTATTATTGGTTACATTTGACATTAAATTTAAGGTTAAAGTGTTAAATTTGGATTTTGACTTTGACTTTATATTTAATTTATTAAATATTTTTCTTTTGTGATAAGTGTTATCACACATGTTAATTATTTAATGGTAATATGTGGCATGTATTATTAATATGATTTTGAATCAAATTAATTAAAGCTCAAATTGACCATTTAGCCCCTAAAAAGTCGGTCAACAAGGATTTAAAAAAGAAATTTTTTTTTCCTAATATTCTAACCCTCTCCCTTGGCCGAAACCTAGACAAAACAAAAGCTCTCAAATGGTGTTTGAAGAAACAAGAAGAAAAAATGAATAAAATTAAGAAAAAGCTTTAAGGATTTTAGGAATTAAAAGTAATTCTCTATTCCTTTGAGCTTGAAAGCATGTTTCTAGTTTTCTTGATAATCTAGTAAGATTATGGGGTTTCTTTTTCTTAATAATTTGGGACTTTTGATGTTGGTTGATGGATTTGGAAGTTTATAGCATGTGTGAAGTAGTTGTGGTTAATATTATTGTAATATTAGGGCAATTTGATCATTTGATGATGAGTTTCTATTCTAGAGTGTTATGAAAACTCTTGCGCACCTAGAATTGTTCTTGGGTTGTTCATGTGTGGTGACTTTGATTTGGTGTTGTGATTAATTAGATTAATCTTAAAGCATGAAAAATGGGTAATTTTCGGTTCTGGATCAGTTGTGATTAAACCGGAAATTTTGTGATGTATTTGATGTGTTATGAATGTAATGGATGTATTTTGGGAGTTAGAACAATTTCCGGAATGTATTTCAGAGTTGAAATAATCGAAAACAGCTAAAAACGGCGTTACCGGGTGACTTTTGAGCCAACTGGGTGACGGCTGTCCAAACAGTGAGTTCATCACTGTTCGGGCAGCTCATGAACTGCCCTTACACTATTGGACTGACCTGGGCAGTCCCCATAAGTGTCGGGTGGTCAGTTCGGTCAAAAATGCATTTTGCGTCATTTTGTGGAAAAAAGGTTTTTTGTAAAAGTTTCGCGATATTTCAACCTTATTTATGTTGATATTTGATATTGAATAAATAGGTTTAGGTGAAATATGAATAAATTATTCATATTAGATATTGAATAATTTATTCGGTATTTTGAAAAAGTTTTAAAATATGATTTCGCACGAACCGCGCTTTCGCCACGCCCATCGCCCAAAATCCCCAACACGTACGGGACTCATTACCTATTTTAGAATAGGTATGAGATAAATGTCGTCCGAAAGGATTTCCTAACCAGCTCAGCTACTACATCATGAAATCATTAACCAACTAAACATACACACATGCATATATATCACGTGTCACAAACTTATTACATGATTTCTCATACACAAGCATATACATGACAAACATTACTGAATCATTCAAAATCGTCATACACATACGTTTATATATATATATATGCTTATTACTTAGAATTCCGATATGTATCCAATCAACATTCACCATTCATATATGTATCCAATCAATCACGAACTTCCATCACTCGAAAAAGACTTTGCCTATACCAACTCAACCTCTATACCACTAAATCGTATACATTAATCAATAACAAACTTATCCCAATGACGCACATCTACACGTACTTTTATAAATTCTGAAGTCATAACTTATTTCCTTTACCGATCCTTTACACCCAAATCATACATATCCAATCATCTCATACATATAAAAATACGCAGTCATGTGCTTATACACATGCTTATACATACTCATACATTTATATACACAAATACATATTAGTACCGATTCATACACTTCCATATATCCATACATACACATAAACATTAAGTTAATTTCATGTCTCACTTCATATCATATCAATAACAAGGATCCACACATGTGGTAGTCGATTATCCTAACCATACGTGATCTCGAACTTCGTTCTCAAGATATATTTTAACTATCCTCTTTTAACCTAACCTGTCAATCATATATATATATATATATATATATAATCAAACACGAAATCACCAATTTAAGTTCTCATCGTATGGTTTACTTACCTGGCTTCACGAGCACTTAATGTCCTAGTCACATCTGTCCAAACAAATGGCGAAATGGCGTCAGAAACACGACTTACAAAGTTCTCGACTAAACTACGATTAAATCCCGGATCTTTCCGAAACAACCAAATCAAGTTCGTTTTCAATGTTTTCAGTTTCAATAATCTTAAAACACCATCACAACCTATTCCAAGCCACTAGTTCACCTAAATTCTCGGTTTACGCATTTTTGGAAAATCTTCCGAAAAAGTTTCCAAAAATACTATAGAAAGGTTCTGAACCCTCCGAACCTACCCGGATTTATCCAAACATGTTAGTAATATCATAAATAACTCATAACTATCATCAAAACCATCTTTATACGCAAAAACCCACTTTTACCAAAACTTACATATTCTATCGAATCGATCAAACTCGTTCCGTTATCACTCGGATTCTACCGAATGCTCATATTCAATACATTAATACTCAAAAAAATTAATTTATATCAATACTCTACTCTACAAAGCTACTGAATACATCTGAACATTTAATTATAAACTTGAAATTTGTGGATTTTTACCGGGAGGTCGTACCGAGAATTCGAGGCCATATACGGACTCCAAACGATCCCATGAACACACTGGAATTGATAGAATTCCGATCGAAACTACTGTTCACCATGGGTCACTATTCATTTGAATCTTTTTTCCTCATTTCGTGTGTAACCGAACATGGATCGGAAAAATCATCACCGCCATCTTGTAGTATTCTCTGAGAGCTTTGATTTGACGGGTGGCTCGGGTCGTGAAATGAAACAATGAGCTGGGATCTACAAAACTAACCACACGCGTCTCTCTCCTCTCCTTCTCTGTTCGCCAGCGTCTCTGCCTCGTCGCCGGCCACCAACAGATGTGTGGTGGCCGAACGCTTCCCCTACATCGGCGCGCCGGCCGGCGGGGCAACCAGATGCCCTCCTTGCATTTTTTTGGGAAGGCGGGTCGAATGGGAAAGTTTTAGAACTTATGCCATTTTGGCAATTGTGAAACTAGGGGGTATTTATAGAAAATATCTGAAAATTACATTCTGACCCCCGAAAATTACAATTAGGTCTCTTTCATTGGGTTTTCTCGAATATTCATATTTTTGAAGCCCTTCTGATGTAAATTGCGAAAATTGTTCAACATGAAAGTTGTTCGTCTCGGAAAAATGAGTCTGATAATTCAAAAATCAGCTCAATCGAAGTTCGTTTACTATATTTATAGCTGCAACAAGAAACTTTTACTTGTATAACGATAAAATCAGAAATCGCGTAACCGATTCTTGAAATCACGTGTTTTACAATGCGAAAAAGCTTCACTTTAAAACTTTCCGATCTATTTTCTCACACATAAACTCTTATTTTCGAATGACACCTCGTTCCAAATCCTTAGCTTTAATTCGAAAACCTTCTAGCACTGTTCCGAAAAACTCTGGATATTACAATGTACCATTAGTATGATTTTAAGTTTTTTTATAATTTTTTATCTAGTATGTTTTAATAATAATGCACGATTAAAATTAAGTTATTTGTAAATTATCTTCAAATAGCTATCAATAATAATTTATATAAAATTTATTATAAAATTCAGATCAGAATCCAATTCTTTATACCACAATCTTAGTCCAATAAAACATGCATAATAAACATCAAGATTGATTCACATATTCCATCTCAAGATTGATTTCACTCCACAACTAGACTTGGCTTTCATTAACATATATTCAATAATAGGCTTATGTAGAAATTTATCTACAATTTTTTTAGACTAATTAAATCTCGAGAATTTAGATGTTAAAAGAAACCACGTTATAAGGTAAAAATAAAAATAATTATTATTATTATTGTAACTACAATAAATTTAGATTTGGATGAAAAAAAATGTCATAAATATGATTGTATTTCCAATTTTCTTTATAAAAAGTAATAAACAAATATGATTGTATCCTTGATTAAGTGAGAATGATCTTTATGTTGGACTCCAGCATTCATTTACATGCATGACAGAAGTTGGCCAGAATGCATGACAGAAGTTGGCAAAACGCATTACGTGTTTTTCCAACTGCCAAAACGTGTGGCACTATAGTACACGTTTTGGCCCTATAAATAGGAGTCCCAGAGTCATTTGTAAATCATCCTAGAAATCCCAGTGAGTTAATATAGAGAGTAAAGAGTGTTTGAGAGGTTTTTTGTAAAGCTTTGAAATAGCTTTGTAATTCTTTTGTTAAGTAATAAAGAAGACTTTTCCTCTCACTTCTCCTCTATTGTGATTGTTTATATCACAACAAGTGGTATTAGAAGCTAAGGTTACACGGAGGGATCCTGAAACTCAAAAACAGAGCTTCGATTCGGAAAATCGATTTCGACGAAAGTTGTCAAAAATCAGTTTTGAGCATAGCATCAGTTTTTCACGACGAGACAAGCACGGTGGTATTTTCCGACGACCAAACCGATGTCCAGAACTCCCGCACGTGCCTTCCAGCAGACTGCCCATGCGGTGCCATGCGCACCACACGCCAGCTAAAAGTTGAAGACAGTGAGTCAGCTGCCACATCATCATCCAGTCAGCACCACGTCATCAGTCAACGCACAATCAGCAGCACAGTCAGCAGCCTAGTCATCTGCCACATATCATACAGTCAGCTACGTCATCGACACGTGTCTGACATGTGTCTGCCACGTCGTCACCGGTGTCACGTCAGCAAATTTTTTGGTAAATTTCAGAAAAATTCATGTACTTTATAGAAATTATATTTTGACCCCCTGAACTTTCAGAAATTACACTTTGACCCATGTAACTTCTGAAATTTTGAATTTGTGTCCCTGTGTCGGATTTTGACAAACGAAATGTCATTTCCACCATTTTTGAGAATTCCGGACGCAACTGTGAGCTATGTTTTTTGAAATTATGCTTTGAATTTTAATGATGGACGGGGGCAAGAGAAAAATAATTTTGTTAACAAGCACCAATTATTTCACATGGAGAGGAAGGATGAAAACCTATATGTGAAGGACTATGATGGATCGGTCTTTCGTAAGACAATTTTAAGGTTTCTAAACCAGTTATTGTAGATGTCCCCTTTGAGCATATGCTCATCAAGGATGGAACGAAGTGATATTCTGTTTGCCATTTGAATGTTTGTGAAATATTTTAACCCACCTGTTAAGAGAGAATGTTAAAATTAGGAATATGTTTTCATTAATGTTTCATAATAACATGGGCTTTTAATATTATGAAGTTGCTCTCACTCAATGTTTTAAAATTTTAAACAAATCGCATCAACCTCAATATGATGGATTCTTGTGGGCAAGGATCCCATTATCATCATTTCACAACTCTGACTAGGGCCGGTCGTTATAAAATATGATAATTAGGTAGGTTCCTAACCAATTTATGATATAAATCATAATTCCTTGATCATTGGGTTGGGCAATCAAACATGCCATAGCTTATGCTAGTCCTTGTGGACACTCAATCTTTAAAACTAAGTTATAAGACCACGCCTAAGGGTCGCTGCGTATTATGACTCAGAAAAGTCAAACCATTGTCAATAGTATGATTTAGGGATAAATTGGTATTGGTCAGTCTGGTAAAGCCTAGTCCTGCCAATACGGTTTAAGCCCTTTGGGTCTATACTTTACAATGGGAGGTAAATTTTAGACTTAAATTATTATTGAGGATTTTAGCAAGCTTAAGTGAATAACTGTCAAATGGATTCCTCCATGAAAATTCCCCAAATGGAGGGTGAGAGAACTCTCTTAAATACCCTTACCTCTTAGGCTCTTATTGCCTTGGTAACATGAATAAACAATAGATCCTCCAAATTAGTCCAACACTTAAATATGCTTTAAGGTAAGCTTTGAGTAAATGATTATCTAGATGTCTTCACAGCTTTTCCTTTTGGCTATAAAAGGTAGTGAGTGAAGGAAGACACCAAATCATTATCTAACTCTAGTAATACATTTGGTTAAATTAACTTAGTTTGGAAAGTTTTATTAATGCCTTGGTCCCACCCCACTTGTATCTTTTATAATGTCTTTTATTAAAAAAAATGATTTATATTTATTAGCCTTAAAGGTAATAAATCTCTAAGTTCATCACAGAATAATTACTTAGCTAAGGGATAAGCAATACACTCTCTATTTCCTTAGAAAGTCTCTAGATGCTTGCACCCTAAAATAATCATGCCAATTCTAATCATACATAGAATCATCAAGCATATGAGTTTTAATATATTGGAATTATTTTAGGCATTAAATAACTTTGATTAATATTTAATTATGATATTGCATTTTATTTTAATCAAATAAATTTACTATTCATATTTTTTACAGATGCGTGAACCTTAAATGTAATTTCACAATTCAAATCCTAACCAAATAATGTAAAACTTGTGCCTAAAAGTAAGTTCAGGGTCTTAGCTTTCCAACGAGCTTTTACACACCCAATTTCGAGTTCAAATGAGAGAGAACTAATCAAAAAAAAAAACGGCGCGCTGATACCATTGTTGGTAAGCGGCCGCGAGTGCGCAGCGGAAAATTAAAAAAATTATGATGCCGCTATCCCTTTGCCCAAGACCCATTTGTTTTGATTATTCTACAAGCCTAGGCATGTTACTATATATTCTAAGCATAAAAACTCATAAAACATGCAAAGAACATAAACCTAAACATGCTAACTATCATAAGAACTCTAATTAAAATAAAGAAAGAAAAAGACTTACTTGAACCGAAGACTCCTCCAGTCCTCCCTCCAATCAACAAGCTTTTCTTGAACTCAGCAAGCTTTTCCACGTTCCAAAGAGCCACCCAAGTGTGTGGCCTCCAAAGGTGCACAAACCAAAGCCAAAACTCAACGGCAAGACTACGCCTTGAGTGCACGGGTATTTTGCCCTTGGTGCTAGCCTAGGTAAATACCTCAAAACTTTTAACTTGAGATTCCTCTAGTCAATTAGACTTAAGGATCCTCAAAATCAGTGGCTTACTCTTAAACTTTAGAGTTGCTCACTTATATAAACTCAAGATATGAAAGGTTTGGTTTTGTAAAAATTTGTAAAGAATTCTTTGGGTTTATATAGGTGCTCCAAAGATAACAAAATTAATTAAGAATCTGATGTGGGATAAATACTAATTAAATCTTAGCCATTGGATCTTAATATAGTGGTTTAATGAGATTATAAAAACCTAATAAGAGTTTGGGCCGAATTGGAATTCAAAATAAATAAAATAATAAAATAATAAAAAAACGCAGATTTTATTTATTTATTATTTATTTATTTACTTATTCATTTTTCCAATTCCCAAAGTGCCCCTATCGTCATTCACCAATCCCTAAGCCATTTTGGAACCTCATAAATGATCTGTTCAATAATTAAACACATTGAACCATTTATGAACAATTCCTACAGCAATCAATATTATATTAAATTTGTATTGTGCACTGTTAACCATTGATTTCGACTTTGTTGTGTGTGACCTTTTGGGTTCCCCTCAAGTTGGACATGAAATTAATCTTGATAATTTAATCGAACATAAATTATCCTCCGATCAGATGGTCATTTGATTTCAATGACTAATGTTGACATCTAGCAACATGACAAGACCCCCAAACGAGAAGGAAAGATATATACCCATTCTGTATGCGATTTACATATGATACGATCCTTCACCTCACTGTATCCCCACCGTTTGACCTAGGATATGGAAAGTGTTTACCCATATAGTCAAAGGTATGATGTTGATAGTGTTATGAATCGTGCTAACCCAAGAATCTCACATGATTCTTCCGCTGCGGCCATAGTCTCAAGCACTAATCACACATATCAACCCGCGAACTAGAATACTACTCTTATAAGAAAATATTATCCGAGAGATTGGCGATTCTCTGTTGTATCTTTACAAACTTCATGTGTTTCAACAAATGACCCAATCATACCCTTATGATCGGATCTTTTGAACCGGGGAAAGAGAATGTCAAAGTCATTTGATCCATACATAAGATAGTAAAGACCTCAAGTCTAATGACTAGTCATACAATCGATACATGAAAGTTCTCATAGACACATGACATAAACACTCCATGTGAAAACTTTCGGCGGTCAGTTCGATGGACACAAGCAACTCATGCATCCATGTGATACACCAAGCGGACGGATCTCCACTAGTAGCCTATGAGAGCGGCTACCCCACTTAAGGCTGGATCATATCATCATGCTAGTCTCTCCGCTTTGTGAACGCCCAGATTATTCACAAAACTATGACTATGAACGTTTGAGAGTAATGATTCTCATAAGGCGTGGAAGCCATCATCTTATTACTCCAAGGTATTTATTACAGTGTTTGATGATTCATATAATTTATGTAAGACATGTATAATAAAGATTGTCATTTTATTAATTAATGAAAATATTACAAATACATGTACATATAGCTCATCCACAAGTTGGGTATAGGGCATATCCCTAACACAGTGATGATGCAGCCAAGCTATGGCATAAAAACTCAATCATATGAGTCAAACGGGGATGAAAGCACTGCACCGATGGAATGTTCTTCCAGGGTTGAAGAACTCACACTTACAGAAGTGTGAATATTGCATGGTTGGAAAGCAGAACAAGATGTCCTTCTAGAGCTCCCCACCTCAACGAAAGCCAAAGGTACTTGATCTCATACATTCAGATGTATGTAGTCCCGTGCAGACAAGAACACTTGGTGGATCACTTTCTTTTGTGACATTTATAGATGATCATTCAAGGAAGATATGGGTATACACCTTAAAGACGAAAGATCAAGTGTTGAGAGTGTTTAGGGAGTTTCATGCCCTGGTAGAGAGAGAAACCGGCAAGAAAATAAAATGTATCAGAACAGACAACGGTGGAGAGTACAGAGGTCCGTTTGATCAGTACTGCAAGATGTAAGGAATCCGACATCAAACGACACCTCCCAAGACACCTCAATTGAATGGTCTAAGTGAGAGGATGAACAGAACCTTGTGCGAAAGGGTTAGAAGCTTGCCCTCACAAGCCAAGCTAGCGAAGACATTTTGGGGGGAGGCACTGAGCACAACCGTACATGTTTTGAACATGTCCCCAACAGTCGCACTAAAAAGTAATGTTCCTAATCAAGTCTGGACATGTAAAGACGTGTCATATGAATACTTGCATGTCTTTGGATGCAAAGCATTTGTACACATCCCAAAGGACGAGAGATCCAAACTTGATGCAAAGACGGGACAATGTGTCTTTATTGGCTATGGTCTGGATGATTTCAGCTACAAACTGTATGATCCTGTTGAGAAGAAGATTCTCAGAAGCCGAGATGTTGTCTTCGTTGAAGATCATACTATAGAAGATATCAGAAAAGAACTAAAGATAATACCCCAACAATACAGAAATATTGATGTGAATCCAGAACCTCATACACCGGTGCAAGTACATGTTGAAGATGAGGTTCCCAATCATGAAGGTACATGTGTTGAAGCTCCCAGAGATGATGATCATGATCAACCACCAGTACCAGAAGCTACACCAACAGTTCCAAAGAGAATGTCTGACAGAGAAAGACGACCTTCAACGAAATACTCTGCATATAAGTATGTGCTGTTTACTGACGGGGGAGAACCCGAGAGCTACAAGGAGGCTGTGGAAATAGAGAATAAGGAAGAGTGGAGGAAGCCATGCAAGATGAGATGAAGTCTTTGCATAACAATCACACTTTCGAGTTGGTGAAATTGCCAAAAGACAAACGGGCTTTGAAGAATAAATGGGTATATAGAGTGAATCAACAAGAACACACTTCACAACCCCGGTACAAAACCAAACTAGTTGTCAAATGATTCAATCAGAGGAAATGCATTGACTTTGATGAAATCTTCTCTCCAGTTGTGAATAAGTCATCCATTACAGTGGTACTCAGCTTAGCAACAAGCCTTGACTTGGATATTGAGCATATGGATATCAAGACTGTGTTTCTTCATGTGGATCTAGAAGAAGAAATTTATATGGAGTAGCCAGAAGGCTTCAGAGTCAAAGGAAGATGACTATATGTGCAGACTCATGAAAAGCCTCTATGGTTTGAAACAGGCACCAAGACAGTGGTATGTGATGTTTGAGTCAGTTATGAGGGAGCAAGGATACAAGAAGACTACTTCAGACCATAGTGTTTTCATTTAGAAATTTTCTGACGATGACTTTATCATCATATTGTTGTATGTAGAGATGA
>SKCR01051614.1:0-15391 GCA_019454045.1 Zanthoxylum bungeanum | reverse complement strand
TGCTTCTCCCTGATATTTCATGGAGATTTTTAATGAAAGCCAGCTTTCACCGATTGTAGCATGGGAATGTCATTGCCAATAAGCAATACATCATCAACGTAAAGGACAATGAATGTCAGTGCGCTCCCACTAACCTTCTTATATACACAAGGATCAT
Source organism: Zanthoxylum bungeanum (assembly GCA_019454045.1). Classification (NCBI taxonomy): domain Eukaryota; kingdom Viridiplantae; phylum Streptophyta; class Magnoliopsida; order Sapindales; family Rutaceae; genus Zanthoxylum; species Zanthoxylum bungeanum. Next base: position 15,234 of record SKCR01051614.1, on the reverse strand, counting down.
CCTCGTTTTGAACGAAATCATATTCTTTTATGATCTCATCAAAATGTTAGTTCCAAGAACGCGATGCTTGCTTCAATCCATAAATGGATCGATTTGACTTACAAACCTTGTTTGCAAGTCTTGGTATGACAAAACCGTCAGGCTGTTGTATATAAACATCCTCCAAAAGGTTTCCATTAAGGAAAGTGATTTTGACATCCATCTGCCATATTTTGTAATCGAAATATGCAGCAATAACAAGCATAATCCGAATGGATTTAATTATGGCAATGGGAGAAAAGGTTTCGTCGTAATCGACACCATATCATTGACGATACTCTTTCGCTACAAGCCTAGATTTATACGTCTGTATATTGCCATCTATATCGGTATTCTTCTTGAAGACCCATTTGCAACCAATATAGGCTTTACGCCTTCTGGTGCATCAACCAGTGTCCAAACTTGGTTGGTGTACATGGAATCCATTTCGAACTTCATGGCCTCTTTCCATAAAGTGGAATCGATATCTTGTATCGCTTCCTCATACGTAGCCGGATCGTTATCCTCAATTAGATTGATATCCATATAAGGTGAGATCAAAAACCCATACCTCTCAGGTTATTTTCTGACTCTCTCCGACCTACGCGGTTCTTGTGTATTCAAAGATTATGGTATAGTCTCATCCCTGATGGACTGTTCATGTTCCGTTAAGGATTCTGTGTCAGGAACATTATCACTTTGATTTTCATCGAGTTCTACTTTCTTCTCACAGACCACTACATTTAGGAATTCCTTCTCAAGGAACAAATACTTTGTTCTCTTGTGGGTGATAGAAGTAATATCATTTGGTTTCCCTAAGATATCCTACAAATAGGCATTTATCCGATTTGGGTTCTAGTTTGGTACCTTCCAAACGTTTAACGTATGCCCAACAACCCCAAATCTTCAGGAATGAGAAACCCGATTTCTTTCCTGTCCATATCTCATATGGAGTCTTTTGAACAGACTTTGACGGAACTTTATTCAAAATAATTATTGCACTTTTCAATGCATATCCCCATAAAGAAATAGGTAGCTCTGTCCGACTCATCATAGACCTTACCATGTCTAACAAAGTTCAGTTTCTCCGTTCGGACACACCGTTTAACTGCGGTGTTCCTAGAGGAGTCCACTGTGAAAGAATACCATATTCTTTCAAGTAATCAAGAAACTGATTGCTTAAGTATTCGCCACCACGGTCCGACCGTAATGTCTTAATATTTTTGCCGGTATGTTTTTCTACTTCGTGTCGAAACTCTTCGAATTTCTCAAAGGTTTCCGACTTGTGTCTCATAAGATACACATAACCATAACGCGATGCATCATCCGTAAAGGTTACGAAGTATTCATATCCACCTCTAGCCTGGCTAGACATGGGCCCACATACGTCACTATGAACGGGGGCAAACAGTTCGGTGGCACGTGCACATTTACTACTAAAAGGTGATTTGGGCATTTTTCCTAATAAACAGATTCGCAGACGTCATATGAATTTGGATCAAATCCGTCCAAGTACCCACTCTTTGAAAGTGTGGATATGCGAGTCTTGTTAATGTGTCCCAGACGACAATGCCACATATAAGTTTCATCTTTGTTACTTAGTTTAAGCCTTTTGTTTGTTATGGAATATGATTAAGATTGATTTATATTCAAAATATAAAGACCATTATTTACATCAGCAGTGCAAATCTCCATATAATTTTTATACATAAAACACCCAGTGTTTCTAAATACAAAAGTATACCCACATTGGGCTAACATAGATATAGAAATAATATTCATAGTCAAACTAGGTACATAATAACAGTATGTAAGTTTAAGTACATGCCCCGAGGGCAGTTCCAAAACATAAGTGCCAACGGCCAAAACGGTGACTCGTGTCTCATTTCCAACGCGTAGATGGATCTCCCCTGAGGCCAGTCTCCAACTAATCTACAGATCCTGCACATCAGTACATATATGAGTACCACAACCAGAATCAAAAATCAAAATTTTAAAACTAGTAGTAGACATGTTTATTTCTATAACAAACATACCTGAAGCCAGTGCCTTGCCCGCTTTTATTTCCTTCATGTGTGCCTTGTACTCGCGGCAGTCACGCTTCCAGTGACCCCGCTTCCCGCACTGCAGACATACATCTTGGGATTTGTCTTTACCCTTCCCAGAAGTTTTGACGATTTGGCCTTGCCTTTCTTCTTTTTCTTCTTCTTTACAACTCCAGTCGCCTTAGGCCAAGCCCTCGGAGTCTGAGATGTCGAAGCGAAGTGCGCCTCGCGTTTTTTGCCCTTTAGGAGCTCTTTTTCTGCTTCACGCAGTGTTGACAATAACTCTCCAAGAGTTTGGTATTGTTTCATCATACTGTAGTTCATGATGAACCCACTCCAGCTGTCGGGGAGAGACTGTAAGATCAAATCTATAGAAGTCTCAGCCTCGAATACTATACAATATATATGCCAATATATCCAATATATTTTCCTAACCTTTTTCCTCTGAATCAACTAATCCTTGGCTTTGGCTCAACAAGCTTAATGATTCTAGTTAAGCGGGACCCATTGACTTTGGAAAGCTTCGTAATCGATGTCGATGGACAAGAAGTGATCTTGACTTTGGCCAACAAATCACAACTTGGACAAGACATACGATATGGAACAAAGCCTTCATGATTCAAACACATCCGCGATGGATAAAGGTCTTGACTTTGGCCAACAAACCAGTGCCAATCTATGATCTTGAGAATGAATCATTCAATGGAAGGAAAACGCTTAATATGTGTTGAGGGTTTTTCGCGTAATTGGCAACTAATTAATTATCATTGTTTAGGTCTCATCATATACCCTTAGCATGCATTCTAAAAGCATAATAAGGCGCGGTAAATAAATTAATGATGATATGCGGATGGATATCTAATAAATATTCCTAGAAAAAATCACTTTATTTCCTCTCCCCGGCTACCACTATTCTAACTTCTACCCAATTACATAATATAATAAAGAAACCTCATTAACATTGAGGGGAATTAGGTGAGAAGAGAATTACAAAGAATCGAGAGATAAGGCTGGACACGCAGGTCTAATTTAATAAATTCTATATTTATTACAACAATTTCCAAAATTGCCCTCACCCATCTATTATCCATCCGATATACATTATTCATTCAACACATCAATGTATTCACACAAAGCATGTTATTCAATCAATCTAATCAAATTAATTAATCTTTGAATTAATTGACCATCCGATGTTCAAACAACGATTTTATTTCCGCGAGTCCAACTCGTTTAAGAATAAGTACTCAAAGTACGAATTCTTGAATTATATCGAACTACAATTTTAAATATAATTTAATTTGTATTCAATACTAATTCTTTATTTAATTCCAAATTAAATAATTACACTTTTATTGCGCCTTTACGACTTAGATTCTAAATCTAATCTTAATGGGTCTCAAAGCCCAATTAACATCCCATGTTCATTTAATTAAAGTCCAATGGGCTTTAAATTAATTTCTTAAGGCATGGGCTTTGGTCAATATGGGTCAAACCCAAATACCAAGGCCCAATAAAGGAATCACCCTATTTGCCAAGAAATCAATTTTGGCCCATTAGGCCCAATTAAATATTTAAAGGCCCATACATTATATTTGGACTTAATGGATTGGTTTAGGCCCAATTTGGATCCAATCCAATTGTCCTAAACCAACTTGGCCCAACCAAGCCCATTAGGCCCAAATACAACATCTTTAGCCCAATTCCAAATTAAGCCCAATTAATTAAATTCTAATATTCCAAATTTCATAATTTAATAATTAAAGTGTTTTAGCAATAATAATTATTTAAATCAACATTTCCAAAATACTAATTTAATCAATTAATCATGCTTTAATATTTTCAATTCATGTCCAACATTATTGAAACAAAATCAAGTCATTTTCATGCTTCTATGGTCACGGCAATTAGGGATTTTTAAATCCGATTTTGATTTCAATCCAATTAAATCACATATCAATATTTATCATGCATTTAAACATATCCAATGGTTTAAAAAACAAAAAATCACCATGACCTCGGGTTCCACTAGTTTCGGCCAAGCCAACATAATTGGGGAAAATTAATCCAATTAATTTTTCATAAAATTGATCATATATAACTCTAAGTTATCAATATACAAGCATACTCAAACAAACAATTTGATCAAATCATGCTCAAACCAAATTTACCCAATTTTTAGTATATAAACCCTAATCAAATTTCATGCTCAAATAGGCTTTGATACCAATGTTTGGGTTTCTAAGGTCATCCCAATATCATATTAAGCATGAAACATGTGAATACTCAAAGTAAAGTTGTGGAAAAATACTCACTTTGAACGGATATAGGATGCGTTGAAAACAAAACTTTCATTTGAGAAGTGCTCCAAGATCTTCTCTTTGATTGTTGATGTCCAAGCTCCAAGCTTTGAGATGGATTCCAAGCTCTTGGGAATGGTTTCCCTATCACCTTAGAATGATTCTTCAAGTGCAAGCTTTGGAAAAAAAATTGCAACAAAATTTTTCCCTTTTGCCTTTGAAGGATTCGGCCAATGAGAGAGATTTTGGGAGAGTTTGTGTTTTTTGTTTCAAAAACCAAATACAACTTATCCAAAAGTCTAGAAAAACTTTGGTATATGCTTTTCCAAAAAGCAAAACAAGTTTGGAGGGACAAATGTCATTAATGCCTCCAACTACTCCCATCAATCATAAAATGACTAGATGTCAATCACCAAAAGGTGACAAGACTTCCATCACTTCAATGACATTTGATGTGACTCGTGATGTGACTTGTGGGCCCCACATTAATTCAAAATCATTTTAATTCGGGCGAACGAATTAATTTAGATTTAATATATTGAATATAATATTTTAATCGATTAATTCCAAATTAATCGTTCTCTCTCTTCTAAATAGAATTTTATCCCAGATAAAATCTTTCCGCAATTAATCCTAGATTAATTATGTTTGAATCATACGTCATCAGTGAATATTCGGGAAGCGACCCATGAGATCCCTGGATATGTTGGTAGAAAATCCGATCATCGGACTTTCCGAACATGTGCGTACCTTGTACCACGTTTTTACTGATTTACGAGACATGGTTGGCTTCTAGCAAAGCGCCATGCCTACCCAATTCTCCATAGATATTCTTAAAGGAATATATAATCTTTGTCAGGCGTAATATACGTAGTATTGCGTATTACAATCCAGTATTGGATGTCACATACAAGGCCTGAGGTTGGAATAGTGTCTACCCCATACGAAGCATATATCGGATCACAAACAACTAGTCTCTTTAATCGGATAATCATGACATTGACATATTATCCCGATGGTTACAACACATTAGAGTACCAGTTCTGTATCCCTACGTGTTCATCATCTCCATATGACTGAAGTGATACTTTTGTCTTGAAATCACACCCAATACACTACGATTCTCAGTATACCCAGAATAGGCGTACAAAGAACCTGTTAAAGCCACGGTCGACCAAAACCAAAATATATTGATTGTCACAAGTATTAGCGATGCAAGTCTCAGGTTAAGACCCAATACACCTACCCTGATTCGGACTCCCATAGACACATAGTCATACTAACAATGAGATTCCGAGGGGTCTATCCAGAGCGAAGCAGTTTTCGTACCATCGCTAAACACAACCTCCTATCACACTTGCATAAGTATCCAATAATTAAATATATGAGAACTATGATGTTACGCTTCCATAACACGCACAAGTGCAATAATAGTCTATTCCGCATTATTGATGTCCAGTCTCAATAATACTACGACTAGGGATATTTAATGATTAAACCTTTATGGATTGATATTGTCTCATATCTTATAATCTGGAACTAATCATAAGGACTTTTATCATTTATATATTTAAGTAATCAAATTACAAAATGATAAAATGCTATTTCCATTGTCACGTAGTTAATTTGTACAAAAACCACAATATCTTTTACAAATAGTGACGCTATGGGTCATAATTGTCCAACAGATACCATTATTCAAAATACCATCTCCATATTTTATTTCATTGAAATAAATAGAACATTCATTACAACTTATTAGGAATGAAAAACCTTTATTACATAAAGAAGAAATTGAAATGATATACTTTACTAGAGAATGTACATAAACACAATCTTCTAAGTCTAAAACTAAACCATTGGACAAAACTAATGAATAAGTCTCCACGCATAATGCAGCCAGTTTTGCTCCATTACCCATGCGTAAGTCAACCTCCCCATGACGGAGTCTCCTACTGTTTCTCAGGCCCTGCACATTGTTACACAAGTGAGTCCCATAACCGGTGTCAAGCACCCTAGTAGAAGGTTCAGAGTTTTGAAAATATAGTTCAATCATATACAACATACCTGAAACATTGGGCTTATTGGCCTATTGGGCTTCCCTAGCTTTATTGGCTTTCAAGGATCTGCAGTCTTTCTTCCAATGACCCTTCTTTCCATAAAAGAAACATTTCCCCTTTCCTTTTTTCTTCTCCACCTTACCATTGGGCTTTAGGTGATCTGAAGCCTTGGCCTTGCCCTTATTTTTCTTTCGGCCTCGTGGCTTTAGGTCTGTACCCGTAAGCATGACGGAGGTTTTAAGCTCCGATTTCAAGTCATTCTCTGCTTGTTTTATGAGATTGTGTAATTCTGCTAAAGTAGCTTCTTTATCAGACAGATGAAACAACATAATAAAGTTAGAGAAGTATTTTGGTAAGGACTGAAGAATTAGATCGTGACCTATCTCATGATCCATGATGAACCCGAGGTTGGCAAATTTTTCAATGTGTCTAATCATCTTAAACATATATACACTAATAGATCCTTCCTTATACCTTGTTTCGAATAAGGCACATGACACTTGGAATCTCACGGTATGAACGGAAGTTGCATACAACTCCCTCAAATGAAAGATGATGGTTTGAGCATCCATATCTTCGTGAGATTTCTGAAGTTCGTCCGACATAGAGCCAAGCATTATGGAAACTGCTTGCTCATCATCATCGACGTGTTTCTTCCAAGCATCAAATGTATTTTGGTCAGCATCTTCTACGGGTTCAGGGGAAATGGTCTTTCAAGAACATAGAAAATCTTTTATTATCGTAAGACAATTTTAAGGTTTCTAAACCACTCATTGTAGTTGTCCATTTTGAGCTTATGCTCATCAAGGATGGAACGAAGTAATACTCTGTTTGCCATTTGAATGTTTGTGAAATATTATAACCCACCTGTTAAGAGAGAATGTTAAAATTAGGAATATGTTTTCATTAATGTTTCATAATAACATTGGCTTTTAATATTATGAAGTTGCTCCCACTCAATTATTTTAAAATTTTAAGCAAATCGCATCAACCCCAATATGATGGATTACTTGTGGGCAATGATCCCATTATCATCATTTCATAACTCCAACTAGGGCCGGTCGTTATAAAATATGATAATTAGGTAGATTCCCAACCAATTTATGATATAAATCACAATTCCTTGATCTTTGGGTTGGGCAATCAAACATGCAATAGCTTATGTTAGTCCTTATGGACACCCAATCTTTGCCACTAAGTTATAAGACCACACTTAAGGGTCGATGCATCTTATGACTCAGAAAAGTCAAACCATTGCCAATAGTACGATTTAGGGACAAATTGGTATTGGCCAATGTAGGCACTACATTTTTGCATATAAGTCCCGATGATGAGTCTCCTACGGAGGCACTCCTCTTTAAATTTTGGAAGCCGCGGGAAACGGACGTCGGAAGGGAAAAGTCAGAAATTGATATCTGGTTGGACTAAATTCGTTTGCTTAGCTGTGGGTTCACTCGTTGGACATCTGTTTTAAAATTCATCCTCGGTCCAAACCCCCGCAAGCCACACCACCAAGCCCACACACCACCAAGGCACACACCAAGCCCACCGAAAAGAACCAAACCCACGCCCAAATCCCCTTAGCTCTCGCCCAAGCCCATTAAAACACATCAAAAATAATAAATCCACACATTAAACACATGTTGAAATCCAAATAAATCACCTTCCCGAATTAAAAGAATCAAATCAAATCATATAAATCAAATTCCTAATCCAATTAAATCACCTTCCTAAACTAAATAAAATCAAATAAAATAAAATCAATTTACCTTCCTAAAATGAAGAGATCATTTCCTTATAGCGCACTAATTAAAATATCCCCCCATAATTACACAATATTCTTTCCCTATTCCCATAAGGTAAACCCCAACCCTTGCCTATAAAAAGAAGCCTAACCCAAACCTTAGAAGCCCTGGCTCAGCCTCACGAAACCATAAAGAAAATAACCTAGAGCTCATTCACTCGAAAAAACCCACACCAAACGCCATAACAAATAAACCCTAATTCATGTAGATGCCATTCACGGCCACCATAGCACTTTTCTAACTTCTCTCCTCACTCGATAACAAACCCTAAGAAAGCCCCTCCTCTCGGCCACGAACCATGCATCAGGCCCCACTAAGCCAATCTCCATAAACCCTAACAGCATCCTTATCGGCAATAAGAAACTGCTCACGCCTCCTCATCACATTGGCTCAACAAACAGCCCGTCATAGCCACGCACAAACAATCAAGCAACTCTCTTATCTCCCTCACACTTCACCAGTAACCTTCGTGACCTTCAACCCAATCTGCCTTCCACTAAATAAACAAAAAACCAGCATCCCTAACTTTCATGCACGACAACCCTTCACAAAAGAGCATTCACGCCCACTCACTCACACATTGTCATTCACTCACACCTAAAAACCCCTCACACAGCCCCTGACCTTCACGCAAATCCCCCTCACACAGCCCCTAACCTTCACTAAAAGACCCTTCAAACAGTCTCTGACTTTCACGCAAAATAGACCCTAAAAACTGCCCAATGACCACCGAAAATACCCCCTGAAATAGTCCAGATTTTGCCGCAAAACTGCACCCAGAACTGCCTTATATTTTCGAAGAAACTACCCAGTAAAATTGCACAAACCGCAGCCCCGACACACCCACATTACCGTAAAATAGTAAGCCAAAACTGTGACCAGAAACAACAGCAAAACAGAGTTAAAACAGCAGCCCAATCGCGAGGCAACGAAGGAAAACAACGAATCAGTAAATCGGAAAAGTTGTGGAGCATCAACCCTTCCAACAACCGCGTAGCGCACTTCCAAGAGACGACTTAAGAGGTTAGACCTGAGGGCAACCCTTTTTTATTCTCTTTTATTTTTTATTATTTTCTTATTTTACTTCGCATGAGTATTGTGGATTGGTGCATGATATGACCTTCAGATGAATGAAATATGTGTTCTCTCTTGCGGTATATCGGATGGAAACCCAGACATAAATTCTGTAGCCGAATCCGAATTGACGATAGTGCGGTTTGTACTTGGGAAATAACTCCACGTACTACGCGAGAGACACACATATTTCGTTTCGTCCAACCTTGTGTTTGAGCATGATTTAGTTGTTTAGTATGTTATTCATCTTTTTAAGCATGATTTAGTCGTTAGTATGTTATTTATTTTTAAGCATGATTTAGTCGCTAGTGTAATATTTTTTATGCATGATTTATTTATGATTCCTATGTATTAATTTATTGTATTCATGAGATTGCGTGTTTGCGGTACTTCAACTTACTTTTAAAGCATGCAAACTTAGATATAGGATTTAATTTATGAATGCAAACTAGATATAGGTTATTCTTGAATATATATGTTGTGTAAACTCGGTTATATTATCTCATAAACCCATTCATTACAAGTGGCATAAGTAAGGGACCATTCTCAACCCAACGGTTTGAGGTGTTCCCTTGCGAGGGGTGAGTGCGGCCTTAAATCATTTTCCAAGTTCACACTGGGTGGCGACTCCATGTTATTTCTCTGGTTTAGTTCTGCTGTGGGCTATTCTGTACTCCCGACTAGGCCGCGAGCCTAGAACAGCTTCATCAAGTTCTATGTCCTACAGTCTGGCGACTCCACTGGGGATAGAGAATCGGCCCCGAAATAATGCCTTGTATTGTTTGTGAATTGTGATTTAATTAACCGTGCCTACCGTGGGTTGAAAGGCATTTAATCAAAGGCACTATTAGAGCTAAGTAATAGTTTGGTGTCTTCATTCATTCACTACCTTTCTATAAGGAAAAGATGTGAAGGCACCTAGATAATCATTTACTCGAAGCTTACTGTGATGGACTAGTTTGGAGGACTTGTTGTTTATTTATGTCACCAAGGCGATAAGAGCCTAAGAGGCTCGGGTATTAAGAGAGTTCACTCCACCCTACCTCTAGGGAATCTTCAATAGGAAATCCATTTGACAGTCAGTCATGCACCATAACTCGTTGGCAGGTACCTTAGCATATAAAAAAGGTGCCCTCACTTGGTCGCTCGGACCCTTGAGTGAGGAGACCTAGTTGTGGGCAATCCTTCGCCAGCGGGAGCCTTTGTCTATACCCCCATAAACCCACATATGAACTGTAGTTGTAGGACCAATAGAAACTATTATGTTATGCTTGCATTTAGGACCATCGTCATTTGGATTCATTTGGACTTTTTATCATGAGGTATGTGCTTGTTGGGCAATTTAAACTGGGACGAGTCCGTGCTTTATGGTAATCGGGCCAAAAGCTTCTAAAATGCCGATTGGCCATTTTGCATTTAGGCCTCTTATCATTTGAAGTCGTTCAGCCCTGTTATCGCAAAAGTGTAAACTTGTTGGGCCTTTTCAACTGGGACAAGTTGGCACCGCGCAATAGTATGGTTGAATGCTTTGGAATGATAATGGGCCGACTTATATATTCCATATATTGCATGCATCTCATGCATACACGCATCATGTCAACCCATGTGTTTTAAAAGCCATATTAGATATCCCGTTGGGTTAGAGAAGAAGTCAAGAAACTGATAGATGTGGGATTTCTAGAAGTAGTGAAGTACCCCGAGTGGTTGGCAAACATTGTGCTAGTGCCGAAGAAAGATGGGAAGGTCAGAATTTGCGTGGATTATAGAGACCTTAACAAAGCTTGCCCGAAGGATGATTTTCCTTTACCCCATATAGATGTGCTGTTGTTGATAGTGCAACTTTATCTGCCATGTACTCATTCGCGGATGGGTTCTTAGGATATAATCAGGTTCTTATGGCTGAAGAAGACAAGCATAAGACTACCTTTGTTACTGAATAGGGTACGTATTGCTACAAGGTGATACCGTTTGGGCTTAAGAATGCAGGAGCCACTTACCAGCGGATGGCCACTACGTTATTCCATGATTTGATGCATACGGAAATTGAAGTATATGTGGACGACATGATGGTGAAATCAGAGACAAGAAGCGGACATATAGAAGCACTAGAGAAGTTCATTGAACGAGTTGACAAATACGACTTACGGCTAAATCCCAAGAAGTGTGTGTTCGGGGTAACATCAGGCAAGTTACTAGGACATCCAGTTGGAATGGGAGGAATAAAAGTAGACCCTGAAAAGATCAAGGCGATTACATAAATGCCTACACTGAAGACAGAGAAAGAAGTTAGAGCATTCCTCGAGAAGATTCAGTACATCAGTCAGTTCATCGCCAAGTTGACATCGGTATGTGAGCCTATCTTCAAATTGCTAAGAAAGTTCCAGCCAGTGAAATGGAATGAGCAATACCAAGAAGCCTTCGACAAGATTACAGAATATTTGGTGAAACCTAATGTTTTGAAACCTCCAGGACTGGGCAAACCTTTGGTATTATATTTGGCCATTGAACTCGAAGCGCTGGGGGCAATGATGGTACAAGCAGATGAGACAGGGGTAGAGCATGCAGTCTACTACCTTAGTAAGAAGATGCTTTCGTACGAAGCTCGCTATCAAGAAGTAGAGAAGATTTGTTTGGCAATAGCGTGGGTGTCCAGAAAGTTGCGTCATTACTTCCAATCTTTCAAGATCCAAGTGGTAGCAATGGAGAATCCTTTGAAGTATCTGCATTTAGTGCCTTCGCTAGTTGGGAAGTTAGGCAGATGGTTGGTGTTTGCTGACAGAGTTCGATATTGAGTACCTCACTTCAAAGTAATCAAAGGGCAAGCCGTAGCAGAATTCCTGGCATTACAACCGATAGAAGGAGATCAATACAAGTTTGAGTTCCCAGATGAGGAAATCCAAGCTATAATAGTCAAAGGATGGAAGAAGTACTTCGACGGTGCAATGAACTACAAAGGAGCCGGAATCAGAATTGTGATAGTAACCCCTGAAGTAGAAACCCTGCCTATGGCCAAGAGGTTGACGTTCGGAGTAACCAACAATATGGTTGAGTATGAAGCATGCGCCTTTGGATTGACGGCATTGATAGCCTTGAAAGCTAAGATCGTGGAAGTCTATGGAGACTCGATGTTAATAGTCCGACAACTACAAGGAGAATTGGAATGAAGGAAGAACGGTTGAAACCATACTTGTTCCACCTTAGGAGTCTAGCAAAGGCCCTCCCTGATTGTAAATTCCAGTACTTGCTGCGAGAAGAGAACCAAATGGCAGACACATTGGCTACACTTGCCACAACTTGGGAAAATCCGAAGAAGTTGGTGATGAAACCTCTGGTGTTGACAACGGCAAGCAACCAGTTCATGAGATAGAAAGAATCTTGGAAGTAGAAGTTGATGATGGGAAACCTTGGTACTATGACATTCAGCGGTATTTAGAACGCGGAGAACTCCAGAAGAAGCAAGCAGAATAGACAGGATAGCCATCCAGAAGTTGGCTTCTCAGTATGTGAGTTTGAAAGGAGAACTGTACAAGAGGCAAGCGAATGGCATTCACTTGAAGTGCTTAAGAAAAGAAGAGGCTCAGAAGGAAATGGAAGAAGTACACGCCGGAGTATGTGGACCGCATATGAATGGATTGAACCTGTCTCGCAAGATAGTCAGACAAGGTTTCTACTGGTCGACCATGGAAGCTGACTGTGTGAAGCTGGTAAAGCATTGTCACAATTGTCAAGCGCACGGTAACTTAAACCATTTGCCGCACACAGAGTTACATGGGCTATCAGATCCGTGGCATTTCTCAACATGGGGAATTGACATGATCGGAGAGATTCGACCACACGTATCGAACAAACATCACTTCATAGTAGTGGTAGTAGACTACTTCTCGAAATGGGTGGAAGCCGAATCATTTCGCAATGTTACAGCAAAGACGATGGCAAAGTTCATAGCCCAAAATCTCATATGTCGATATGGAATGCCACATCTGTTGGTTTCTATAATTAGTCCCAAAGAAAGATTAAGCCATAGAAATACAAATAACATACATGCAAAGCTTGAAGGATGGCGGAAACATACTTACAAAGCTTTGTGACGAAAATGGTGAAGAGGATCCTTGAGCCTCCAAGGTGGGTGATATGCGGCCAAGAACAGAATGATAGAAGTTGCAAATCTTGGGGCTGTTTTCGGCCAAGAACAACAGTGTGAGAAGCCTCAAATCTTCTAGTACTCCAAGCTCCAAATGTGTTTCCCTATCACCTCCTTTGATCCCTTGTTGTGCTAGCAAAAATGGAGAAAACAATTTTATGCCATGGATGAAGCTCACGGCTTGCGTGAAGAAGAAGGAGAGGAGAGAGTGTTATGTCTTTTATTTTTTTTGTTCTCAATTTGTTTCAAAAACGTGAGAGTGTAAAATGAAAAGCAATAATGTATCAAATACAAAAAATGAATTTTTAATTAGAAACCCTTCAAAAACCGTGAAAGGTTTTCCCTCCAAAGGAAAATTCATGATTTGCCATCATTACCTCACATTGAGAATAGAGATAATGTATCATCCCTTAAAGGTGACTAGATACATCCATCATCTATTCGTGTCAACTGATGAGATATCGCGATGTGATTTGCGGATACCACTCGTTTCAAAATACGAATGTGTCCGCAAACACTTTCGGGCTCGGTTTCGCTAATTCCGAATTAACAAATTTCCGTCGCGACGTGAATTAAATAATTACGCCTTGCGGAATTACTATTCAGTTCGCTAATGAATTAATTCTAAATTAATTCGTTTGCCCGAATTAAAATCCGATTTTAATTCCGCGTCGAAATCTAATTTCATTTAATAATATATCGAATATATTATTTTATCGATTAATTCCAAATTAATCGATCTCTCTCTCTCTCCTAATAAGGCATTTTATCCAAGATAAAGTTTCTCCGTAATTAATCCAAGATTAATAAAGTTCAAATCAAACATCATAGGTGAATCTTTAGGAAGCGACCCAAGAGATCTCCGGATATGTTGGCCGTAAATACGGTCGTTGGATAATCCAAACACGTACGTACCTCGTACTACGTTTTTACCGATTTACAAGACAAGGTTGGCTTCTAGCAAAGCGCCATGCCTACGCAATTCTCCAGAAATATTCTTACTGGAATATTAGATCTTTATCAAGCGTAGTATACCGCAGTATCGCGTATATCGATCCAGTATCGGACGATCACATGTTAGGCCTGCCCCGTACGAAACATATATCGGATATCAAACAACTAGTCTCTTTAAATCGGACAATCCTGACCTGGTCATATTGTCCCGACGGTTGCAACCTTTTATAGAGTACTAGTTATGTATCCTGCGTGATCATCATCTCCATATGTCTGAAGTGATACTTCCATCTTGACATCACATCCAGTACACTACGATTCTCGATAAACCCAGAAGAGGCGTACACAGAACCGGTTAAAGCCCCGAACCACCACAACCAAGTTTACCGATTGTCGCAAGTACTAGCGATGCAAGTCTCAGGTTAAGACCATATACACCTACCCTGATGCGGCCTCCCATAGACACGTAGACATACTACCAATTGGATTCCGCGGGGTCTGTCCAGAGCGAAGCTGTTTCCGTATATCGGTAAAACACAACCTTCTATCGCACTTGCATAAGTATCCAATACTTAAATATATGAGAACTATGCCGTTGTGCCATCACAACTCGCACAAGTGCAATACTAGTCTATTCCGCATTATCGATGTCCGATCTCGATAATACTCCGACTAGGGATATTTAATGATTAAAACTTTTATATTGATACTGTCTCATATCATCTCAATACGGAACTAATCATATGGACTTTTGCCATTATATATTAAAGTAAATAATTTTACAAAACGGCATAAGGGCAATTTCATTATCACATAGTTAATTTTGTACAATAATAC